>JABXJD010000716.1:140000-170000 GCA_013375575.1 Percina caprodes | reverse complement strand
AATAAACGAAAATGTGTGAGATGTACGTCTGACCTTTGTGAGCGCGGTGCCATGCGCGGTGCCGTGCGCGTTGCCGTGCGCGTTGCCGTGCGCGTTGCCGTGCGCGTTGCCGTGCGCGGCGACCCGTGTGGGCGTGCTGGTGGCCTGGATGTACAGGAAGTCGTTGTCTACGAGAGGCCACGCCCCCTGCACGGCGCAGGTCTGGAACTCGTCGTTGAAGGTGCGGATGTGCGGGTCTCCGAACACGCCGCAGTGCCGGTACTCGGGCGCACCACCCCCCCGCCCCCCCCGGGCGAGCAGGCCGCTCTCGTACAGGCAGGCGTCCCCGGGGGGGGCGTCCTGCGGCCGCGGTGGCGGTGCCGTGGGCCCCCCCCGCGGGCAGCGGTACTGGATCAGCAGGTCCTCGATGCCCTGCACCGCCGAGTGGTACGCCAGGTCGCCGCGGCACGCCCGCGCCATGCGCCGCGTGCACGTGGCGTACGAGCGCAGGGCGCCGCAGTAACCGGCGTTCACGCTGAGCGCTGCTCCCCCCCCCGCAACACCGCCCCCGCCCAGGTCCAACGTCGCCGCCACAAAGTCAGAGTTACACCTCAGGATCTGACAGGAAGCTGAGACTGGAGAGAGAGGGGGTGAGGAGAGGGGGAAAGGGAGGTGGGGGGAGAGAGAGAGAGAGTGATAAGAGTCTGGTTTGTGTTGTAAACTCATTAAAACAAGAGGGCTTTTATTTTGAAGCCTGTCAGACAGGATGTTGGTACCTTCAGGTAAACTCAGCTGGACCAGCAGCAGACAGAGGTGGAGGAAGTGTTTCCATGGTAACGCCGCGTACCGAGGCTCCATCAACTGGACTCTGAGTGAGAGAGAGAGAGAGAGAGAGAGAGAGATAGCATGTTAGCATGTTAGCATACAATAAATAATAACATGCAGGTTGAAGCAGGTGGAAAACAGAGATACGACGGGTACACAATACAATACAATACTGTACGATACGATACTGTACGATACAATACTGTACGATACAATACTGTACGATACAATACCTTACGATACAATACTGTACGATACAATACTGTACGATACAATACTGTACAATACTGTACGATACAATACTGTACAATACAATACTGTACGATACAATACCTTACGATACAATACTGTACGATACAATACTGTACAATACTGTACGATACAATACTGTACGATACAATACTGTACGATACAATACTGTACGATACAATACCTTACGATACAATACTGTACGATACAATACTGTACAATACTGTACGATACAATACTGTACGATACAATACTGTACGATACAATACCTTACGATACAATACTGTACAATACTGTACGATACGATACTGTACGATACAATACTGTACGATACAATACTGTACGATACAATACCTTACGATACAATACTGTACGATACAATACTGTACAATACTGTACGATACAATACTGTACGATACAATACTGTACGATACGATACTGTACGATACAATACTGTATGATACAATACTGTACGATACTGTACGATACAATACTGTACGATACGATACTGTACGATACAATACTGTACGATACAATACTGTACGATACTGTACGATACAATACTGTACGATACGATACTGTACGATACGATACTGTACGATACGATACTGTACGATACAATACTGTACGATACTGTACGATACAATACTGTACGATACTGTACGATACAATACTGTACGATACAATACTGTACGATACAATACTGTACGATACAACTGTACGATACTGTACGATACGATACTGTACGATACTGTACGATACAATACTGTACGATATAATACTGTACGATACAATACTGTACGATACTGTACGATACAATACTGTACGATACAATACTGCACGATACTGTACGATACAACACTGTGTTATACAACACTGTACAATACGATACTGTACGATACAATACTGTACGATACAATACTGTACGATACGATACTGTACGATACGATACGATACTGTACGATACGATACTGTACGATACAATACTGTACGATACGATACTGTACAATACGATACTGTACGATACGATACTGTACGATACAATACTGTACGATACTGTACGATACAATACTGTACGATACTGTACGATACAATACTGTACGATACTGTACGATACAATACTGTACGATACAATACTGTACAATACGATACTGTACGATACTGTACGATACAATACTGTACGATACTGTACGATACAATACTGTACGATACTGTACGATACAATACTGTACGATACGATACTGTACAATACGATACTGTACGATACGATACTGTACGATACAATACTGTACGATACTGTACGATACAATACTGTACGATACTGTACGATACAATACTGTACGATACAATACTGTACGATACAACTGTACGATACTGTACGATACGATACTGTACGATACAATACTGTACGATATAATACTGTACGATACAATACTGTATGATACTGTACGATACAATACTGTACGATACAATACTGTACAATACTGTACGATACAACACTGTACGATACAACACTGTACAATACGATACTGTACGATACAATACTGTACGATACAATACTGTACGATACGATACTGTACGATACAATACTGTACGATACAATACTGTGCAATACAATACTGTACGATACAATACTGTACGATACAATACTGTGCAATACAATACTGTACGATACTGTACGATACAAGACTGTACGATACAATACTGTACGATACAATACTGTACGATACTGTACGATACAATACTGTGTATGAAATAAGTATTTTTTTACTCTGAGTACATTTTAAATGAGATACTGTTTACTTCTACCTGAGTAGATTTATTATACCGGTAATTGTTCTTCAAAGTAATAGTACTTTTACTTAAGTAGAATATTTTGTACTCTTTCCAGCTGTGCTATGATTGAAGTATTGTACCTTTGATACTTTTGAAATCACGTCAGTTACTCGTTACAGTTTGTCTGACGTCTGTCGCATTTCTCGAGATTTCTTTGGACCATTTTTCCAATATTTTTGTTACATTTGTAAGTTTTATTTGGCCAATTTCTTTCGTGGCTTTTCGACGGCTTTTATTACAACATTTTTCCAATGTTTTTGTAATATTTTTGAGTTTTTTTGGACAATTTTTCCAATGTTTTTGAAGTATTTTTGAGTTTTTTTGGACGATTTTTCCACTGTTTTTGTAGTATTTGTAGGTTTTATTTCTACCATTTCTTTTAATGCTTTTGTCGTCTTTTTCAAGGTTTTTTTGGACATTTATTTCAGCAAAGACTACAAATTACATAAATAAGTATAAATGAGCTTCATATTAAAAGAGATACTGTGTACTTCTACATGACTAGATTTTTAATACCGGTAAATGTTCTTCAAAGTAATAGTACTTTTACTTAAGTAGAATATTTTGTACTCTGTCCAGCTCTTCCTAAGTTACCTTTCCAACGCTAGATCCTACCTGCGGAGTCGCAGCGGATCCTCATGGCTGGACGTAGAAACCAAAAACAGTCAGAAATCACACAGAGTCTGGTGTGGATCAGTGTGTTGTAACATGGACTCTCGTCTGTTTGTCTCATTTTTTTCTTCTTCTGCAGAACAAACAGCAGCAGGAGGCAGGGGGCGGGGCTAACTACGGCGCTCCTCGCTCATTGGTTAAACCGTCGGTCAGATTCACAGACAGAAAACTGAAATGTGACTTTTAATCTGTCACCGTAACAGCTCCTTTAAAGGAGAACTTTAGCTTTAAAGGGTTCTTATTTTCAACCTGGACTTTGTGTTACCATATTTTTGTGTCTGAGTGACTGATGGCAACAAAAATGTGTGAAACTGGTCCAGTATTTATCTGTCAGTGTCGACTAAAAGTTGTGTTGTTGCTGCAGACAGACTCAGATTATTATTCTAAGTGTGTGACAACATTATGGGATGGATCCCTACAGAGATAGACCTTTTAGTTAAAGAGGAAGATCCTTTTAGTTTAACATGAAACAGAAATCACCATCACCAAACCCACCAGACTCCATGTAAATAATCACTACTTTTAGTGTGTATAGAGCAGCATATCTCCACCAGACTCCATGTAAATAATCACTACTTTTAGCATGTATAGAGCAGCATATCTCCACCAGACTCCATGTTAATAATCACTACTTTTAGTGTGTATAGAGCAGCATATCTCCACCAGACTCCATGTAAATAATCACTACTTTTAGCGTGTATAGAGCAGCATATCTCCACCAGACTCCATGTAAATAATCACTACTTTTAGTGTGTATAGAGCAGCATATCTCCACCAGACTCCATGTAAATAATCACTACTTTTAGCGTGTATAGAGCAGCATATCTCCACCAGACTCCATGTAAATAATCACTACTTTTAGCGTGTATAGAGCAGCATATCTCCACATGTAAATGGGTGAATTAAGAGTTTATTCCAACCAGACCAGAGTGGTGATTGGTGGAACAGTGGAAAGATGAACCAAGACGGCTTTTGGTAGTTTTATTTAGTTTCTGTCCACTTTGAATGAAGTGTGTTGTACGCTGATAAAAGTAGTGATTATTTACATGGAGTCTGGTGCGTTTGGTGATGGTGATTTTGTGGCTGTTTCACGTTAAAGGGTCTTACTCTTTAACTAAAAGGTTATATATAACATTCACTGGGGGCAGTTTCCACCTGTTTCTAATATTTATGCTAAGCTAAGCAGCTGCTGTAGCTACAACATGTGTAACTGACTGTTTAAAATGAATGAATGAGTTTCTGCAGTCAGCTGACCTTTAGTCCTCTGTAACAGGTGAGTGTGTGTGTGTGTGTGTGTGTGTGTGTGTGTGGGTGTGTGTGTGTGTGTGTGTGTGTGTGTTGGTTGTATCTGTGGGGGGCAACTGGGGTTTAAATTTAGACACCCACACAGAGAGACATCCACTGCCACCCACCCACCCACACACACACACACACACACACACACACACACACACACACACACACACACACACACACACACACACACACACACACACACACACGTATGTATTTGTACCTATGTTTTCTGGGAGTGTGTTCCAGATATGTGGAGCATAAGGAACTAACCGGAGTCTGTTTACAGGCTCCAATGACAGACACTCCAAGTGCATCTTGGGAAATGTAGGCTCCTGTGTGTTTGGACTAAAAGTGAAGATGTCTCTGCTGTTTTTATTCAATCATTGATCCTGTTTACCCTTTCACAGTGGATGTGAACGACGGGGGTAACAAGGGTAACGGGGGTAACAAGGGCCTACGCTAATGTTAACTAGCATGTTAGTTAGCAGTAATTAGCCTGGGCCTATGTTAATGTTAACTAGCATGTTAGTTAGCAGTAATTAGCCTGGGCCTATGTTAATGTTAACTAACATGTTAGTTAGCAGTAATTAGCCTGGGCCTATGCTAATTTTAACTAGCATGTTAGTTAGCAGTAATTAGCCTGGGCCTATGCTAATGTTAACTAGCATGTTAGTTAGCAGTAATTAGCCTGTGTCTATGTTAATGTTAACTAGCATGTTGGTTAGCAGTAATTAGCCTGGGCCTATGTTAATGTTAACTAACATGTTAGTTAGCAGTAATTAGCCTGGGCCTATGCTAATTTTAACTAGCATGTTAGTTAGCAGTAATTAGCCTGGGCCTATGCTAATGTTAACTAGCATGTTAGTTAGCAGTAATTAGCCTGTGTCTATGTTAATGTTAACTAGCATGTTATTTAGCAGTAATTAGCCTGGGCCTATGTTAATGTTAACTAACATGTTAGTTAGCAGTAATTAGCCTGGGCCTATGCTAATTTTAACTAGCATGTTAGTTAGCAGTAATTAGCCTGGGCCTATGCTAATTTTAACTAGCATGTTAGTTAGCAGTAATTAGCCTGGGCCTATGCTAATGTTAACTAGCATGTGAGTTAGCAGTAATTAGCCTGTGCCTATGCTAATGTTAACTAGCATGTTAGTTAGCAGTAATTAGCCTGGGCCTATGCTAATGTTAACTAGCATGTTAGTTAGCAGTAATTAGCCTGTGTCTATGTTAATGTTAACTAGCATGTTAGTTAGCAGTAATTAGCCTGGGCCTATGTTAATGTTAACTAGCATGTTAGTTAGCAGTAATTAGCCTGTGCCTATGTTAATGTTAACTAGCATGTTAGTTAGCAGTAATTAGCCTGGGCCTATGTTAATGTTAACTAGCATGTTAGTTAGCAGTAATTAGCCTGGGGCTATGTTAATGTTAACTAGCATGTTAGTTAGCAGTAATTAGCCTGTGCCTATGTGAATGTTAACTAGCATGTTAGTTAGCAGTAATTAGCCTGTGCCTATGTTAATGTTAACTAGCATGTTAGTTAGCAGTAATCAGCCTGTGCCTATGTTAATGTTAACTAGCATGTTAGTTAGCAGTAATTAGCCTGTGTCTATGTTAATGTTAACTAGCATGTTAGTTAGCAGTAATTAGCCTGTGCCTATGCTAATGTTAACTAGCATGTTAGTTAGCAGTAATTAGCCTGGGGCTATGTTAATGTTAACTAGCATGTTAGTTAGCAGTAATTAGCCTGGGGCTATGTTAATGTTAACTAGCATGTTAGTTAGCAGTAATTAGCCTGAGCCTATGTTAATGTTAACTAGCATGTTAGTTAGCAGTAATTAGCCTGGGCCTATGCTAATGTTAACTAGCATGTTAGTTAGCAGTAATTAGCCTGGGGCTATGTTAATGTTAACTAGCATGTTAGTTAGCAGTAATTAGCCTGTGCCTATGTTAATGTTAACTAGCATGTTAGTTAGCAGTAATTAGCCTGGGCCTATGTTAATGTTAACTAGCATGTTAGTTAGCAGTAATTAGCCTGTGCCTATGTTAATGTTAACTAGCATGTTAGTTAGCAGTAATTAGCCTGGGCCTATGTTAATGTTAACTAGCATGTTAGTTAGCAGTAATTAGCCTGGGCCCAATGGCACCTGTTGGTCCATTTCTTTAACTGTCTATGTAAGTGACAGGAAGTTAACAAGGGGCCAGGCTGTTGCCTAGCAACGGAAATCCATTGAAAAGGTCTATAAAGTGGTTTTGTGACAGGTAGGGGATCTAGTCCTCCGAGGAAACCTGAAGGACTTTCATGTCCCTTAAACCCCCCCCGGTGTCTTCAGGTCTAATCTGACCCCCTTTCCAAAAAGTTTCAATATCAGAAATGTGGGTTTCTTCCAAACTAATTGTCCATAAAGAACCTCACGCGGTACTTTAATCATCAGTCTCTGCTTTCACTGGATCTGGTGTTTTTTTGTCAATTTTATAACATTTGGAGAAAAAACAATCAGTAAAATATGTGTGACAAATGTAAAAAAAAGAAAAGAAAAATGTCAAAAAAGACAAATAAAGTAAAAAGTGACTAAAAAGTGAAAAATATTTAAAAAAAGCTTTAAAAATTTGGGGAAAAACCCACAAAAAATTCAAAAGGTTCAGAAAAAGTCGACAAATGTTGAAAAAGTGACAAAATCATCAGAGGAAAGACACAAAAGGGTCGAAAAAGACGACATAACGCTGATAAAAGGCTTTTATTTTGAAATTTAAAGCTGTCAGGTGGGGAAGACACCACGAGGGTTTGTCTGTTTTATATGATATATTATATGATATTATATTATATATTATATTTTATATTATATATTATATATTATATATTATATATTATATATTATATATTATATTTTATATTATATTTTATATTATATTTTATATTATATATTATATATTATATTTTATTTTATATATTATATGATATTATATATTATATTATATTTTATATATTATATTTTATATTTTATATTATATTTTATATTTTATATTTTATATTTTATATTTTATATTTTATATTATATTATATTATATCATTTTATATTATATCATATTATATTATATTATATATTTTATTACAGGGAATATGTCTTTGGGCTTTGGGACAAACTGGACTTTAAGACTTTAAGACGTCAACTGGACTTTGAGGATCACTTTTTAACAACCGATTAGTCGATAAGGAATTAGTGTTATATATTATATTATGTGTATATATATATATATATATATATATATATATATATATATATATATATATATATATATATGTATATTTGATAAAGGCACGTAGTCTCTCAGGAACAACAGAGGAAACGTCTCTAAAATGAAGGTGGACTAACCTGCGGAGACGGTCGGTGTCTCACCGCCGGGGTCCAGATCAGAGGGCGTCCATGTCTCTACGCCGTCTCCCGGGAAACACACAATCCAAGACTCTCCGGGACTCTGAGGGTCCCACTCCAGGATCTGGTCTCTGCCTCGCGGTGCGTTCACAGCTGACTGGGAGCGTCAGACGTTTCTAAATAAATCACCAACGACAGCTGCACGACTGCAACTGACACACACACACACACACACACACACACACACACACACACACACACAGTTTATTTTTACCTCAGACCTCCAAGAAGTTGAAACTTTATTGACAACGTGCAGTTTAACACATTGAATTTGATTTGTTTTCTGAAACTTTTTTAATGTTTTTACATTAAAAAAAATACTACTTACTTCTCAGAGGGAATATTGTACTTCATACTGCATTTCCCGGTCAACTAAAAAGTTCAGTATTTTTTAGCGTGTATAGAGCAGCATATCTCCACCAGACTCCATGTAAATAATCACTACTTTTAGCATGTATAGAGCAGCATATCTCCACCAGACTCCATGTAAATAATCACTACTTTTAGTGTGTATAGAGCAGCATATCTCCACCAGACTCCATGTAAATAATCACTACTTTTAGTGTGTATAGAGCAGCATATCTCCACCAGACTCCATGTAAATAATCACTACTTTTAGCGTGTATAGAGCAGCATATCTCCACCAGACTCCATGTAAATAATCACTACTTTTAGTGTGTATAGAGCAGCATATCTCCACCAGACTCCATGTAAATAATCACTACTTTTAGTGTGTATAGAGCAGCATATCTCCACCAGACTCCATGTTAATAATCACTACTTTTAGTGTGTATAGAGCAGCATATCTCCACCAGACTCCATGTTAATAATCACTACTTTTAGTGTGTATAGAGCAGCATATCTCCACCAGACTCCATGTTAATAATCACTACTTTTAGTGTGTATAGAGCAGCATATCTCCACCAGACTCCATGTTAATAATCACTACTTTTAGTGTGTATAGAGCAGCATATCTCCACCAGACTCCATGTAAATAATCACTACTTTTAGCGTGTATAGAGCAGCATATCTCCACCAGACTCCATGTAAATAATCACTACTTTTAGCGTGTATAGAGCAGCATATCTCCACCAGACTCCATGTAAATAATCACTACTTTTAGTGTGTATAGAGCAGCATATCTCCACCAGACTCCATGTTAATAATCACTACTTTTAGCGTGTATAGAGCAGCATATCTCCACATGTAAATGGGTGAATTAAGAGTTAATTTCCACCAGACCAGAGTGGTGATTATTTACATGGAGTCTGGTGATTGGTGATAGGGTTCATTACAGCTTGTTTCTAAGCTGAGATCAGCTGCAGTAGCAGCAGGAAGACAGCAGGCGGCAGCATTAACACATTAAACACTTTGATCCATCGTCACGTTTCCCTTTTAAATAAAGTTGTGTGTGATTGAACAGGGATGGAGGCAGGAACCACATTTCTATTCACATAGCTGGCGTTGAGAGATCAAGGGATCCCTGTATGTGTGTGTGTGTGTGTGTGTGTGTCTCTGTGTGTGTGTGTGTGTGTGTGTGTGTTTCTCTGTGTGTATGTATCACCACATGCAGAGACATACACACAAACACAGAGACACACAGAGAAACACACACACACACACACACACAGAGACACACACACACACACACACACACAGAGACACACACACACACACACACACACTTTTGTGACTCATTTCAATGTTTGTCTGTCGTCAACAAAAGTTGAATCAAGTTGTGTGTCTGAACGATGGTGGAGGGTCCCTTTAAGAGAGCGGTGGGCCCCTCCACGCCTCACTGAGCATGCTCAGTGCCTTTGTTAGAGTGTGGGGGCGTAGAGACCCTCCAGAGACCAGAGACCAGAGACCAGAGGACGACAGACAGACGCTTCAGAGCAGCGGTGAGTCACTAAATCAGTCACTAATACTATAATAATAATAATAATAATATAGTAGTTAGTATAGTAGTTAGTATAGTAGTTAGTAGTTAGTATAGTAGTTAATATAGTAGTTAGTATAGTAGTTAGTATAGTAGTCAGTAGTTAGTATAGTAGTTAATATAGTAGTTAGTAGTTAGTATAGTAGTTAATATAGTAGTTAGTATATTAGTTAGTATAGTAGTTAATATAGTAGTTAGTATAGTAGTTAATATAGTAGTTAGTATAGTAGTTAGTAGTTAGTATAGTAGTTAATATAGTAGTTAGTATAGTAGTTAGTATAGTAGTCAGTAGTTAGTATAGTAGTTAATATAGTAGTTAGTATAGTAGTTAGTATAGTAGTTAGTATAGTAGTCAGTAGTTAGTATAGTAGTTAATATAGTAGTTAGTATAGTAGTTAATATAGTAGTTAGTATAGTAGTTAATATAGTAGTTAGTATATTAGTTAGTAGTTAATATAGTAGTTAGTATAGTAGTTAATATAGTAGTTAGTAGTTAGTATAGTAGTTAATATAGTAGTTAGTATAGTAGTTAGTATAGTAGTTAGTAGTTAGTATAGTAGTTAATATAGTAGTTAGTATAGTAGTTAATATAGTAGTTAGTATAGTAGTTAGTAGTTAGTATAGTAGTTAATATAGTAGTTAGTATAGTAGTTAGTAGTTAGTATAGTAGTTAATATAGTAGTTAGTATAGTAGTTAGTATAGTAGTTAATATAGTAGTTAGTATAGTAGTTAGTATAGTAGTCAGTAGTTAGTATAGTAGTTAATATAGTAGTTAGTAGTTAGTATAGTAGTTAATATAGTAGTTAGTATATTAGTTAGTATAGTAGTTAATATAGTAGTTAGTATAGTAGTTAATATAGTAGTTAGTATAGTAGTTAGTAGTTAGTATAGTAGTTAATATAGTAGTTAGTATAGTAGTTAGTATAGTAGTCAGTAGTTAGTATAGTAGTTAATATAGTAGTTAGTATAGTAGTTAGTATAGTAGTCAGTAGTTAGTATAGTAGTTAATATAGTAGTTAGTATAGTAGTTAATATAGTAGTTAGTATAGTAGTTAATATAGTAGTTAGTATATTAGTTAGTAGTTAGTATAGTAGTTAATATAGTAGTTAGTATAGTAGTTAATATAGTAGTTAGTAGTTAGTATAGTAGTTAATATAGTAGTTAGTATAGTAGTTAGTATAGTAGTTAGTAGTTAGTATAGTAGTTAATATAGTAGTTAGTATAGTAGTTAATATAGTAGTTAGTATAGTAGTTAGTAGTTAGTATAGTAGTTAATATAGTAGTTAGTATAGTAGTTAGTAGTTAGTATAGTAGTTAATATAGTAGTTAGTATAGTAGTTAGTAGTTAGTATAGTAGTTAATATAGTAGTTAGTATAGTAGTTAGTATAGTAGTCAGTAGTTAGTATAGTAGTTAATATAGTAGTTAGTAGTTAGTATAGTAGTTAATATAGTAGTTAGTATATTAGTTAGTATAGTAGTTAATATAGTAGTTAGTATAGTAGTTAATATAGTAGTTAGTATAGTAGTTAGTAGTTAGTATAGTAGTTAATATAGTAGTTAGTATAGTAGTTAGTATAGTAGTCAGTAGTTAGTATAGTAGTTAATATAGTAGTTAGTATAGTAGTTAATATAGTAGTTAGTATAGTAGTCAGTAGTTAGTATAGTAGTTAATATAGTAGTTAGTATAGTAGTTAATAGTTAGTATAGTAGTTAATATAGTAGTTAGTATATTAGTTAGTAGTTAGTATAGTAGTTAATATAGTAGTTAGTATAGTAGTTAATATAGTAGTTAGTATAGTAGTTAGTAGTTAGTATAGTAGTTAATATAGTAGTTAGTATAGTAGTTAGTATAGTAGTTAGTAGTTAGTATAGTAGTTAATATAGTAGTTAGTATAGTAGTTAATATAGTAGTTAGTATAGTAGTTAGTAGTTAGTATAGTAGTTAATATAGTAGTTAGTATAGTAGTTAGTAGTTAGTATAGTAGTTAATATAGTAGTTAGTATAGTAGTTAATATAGTAGTTAGTATAGTAGTTAGTAGTTAGTATAGTAGTTAGTATAGTAGTTAATATAGTAGTTAGCATAGTAGTTAGTAGTTAGTATAGTACTTAATATAGTAGTTAGTATAGTAGTTAATATAGTAGTTAGTATAGTAGTTAATATAGTAGTTAGTATAGTAGTTAGTAGTTAGTATAGTAGTTAATATAGTAGTTAGTATAGTAGTTAGTAGTTAGTATAGTAGTTAGTATAGTAGTTAATATAGTAGTTAGCATAGTAGTTAGTAGTTAGTATAGTACTTAATATAGTAGTTAGTATAGTAGTTAATATAGTAGTTAGTATAGTAGTTAATATAGTAGTTAGTATAGTAGTTAGTAGTTAGTATAGTAGTTAATATAGTAGTTAGTATAGTAGTTAGTAGTTAGTATAGTAGTTAATATAGTAGTTAGTATAGTAGTTAATATAGTAGTTAGTATAGTAGTTAGTATAGTAGTTAATATAGTAGTTAGTAGTTAGTATAGTAGTTAGTATAGTAGTTAATATAGTAGTTAGCATAGTAGTTAGTAGTTAGTATAGTACTTAATATAGTAGTTAGTATAGTAGTTAATATAGTAGTTAGTATAGTAGTTAGTAGTTATAGTTAATATAGTAGTTAGTAGTTAGTATAGTAGTTAGTAGAGTAGTTAGTATAGTAGTTAGTATAGTAGTTAATATAGTAGTTAGTATAGTAGGCCTAGTTAGTAGTTAGTATAATAGTTAGTAGTTATAGTTAATATAGTAGTTAGTATAGTAGTATAGTAGTTAATATAGTAGTTAGTATAGTAGTTAATATAGTAGTTAGTATAGTAGTTAGTATAGTAGTTAGTAGTTATAGTTAATATAGTAGTTAGTAGTTAGTAGAGTAGTTAGTAGAGTAGTTAGTATAGTAGTTAGTAGTTATAGTTAATATAGTAGTTAGTATAGTAGTTAGTATAGTAGTTAGTAGTTAGTATAGTAGTTAGTAGTTAACTAGTCTCCAGGGTGTTGCAGCGTCTCCTCCCCGGGTCGAGGAGGTCCGGGACGCGGTGCGCTGTTGTTATGTTTCCCTCCAATATTGCACTCGTCCCGGCCTCCCCGGCCCAGGGGCCACATCCCCTCCTCACCCCCCCACCCCGGCCCAGGGGCCACATCCCCCTCCTCACCCCCCCACCCCGGCCCAGGGGCCACATCCCCCTCCTCACCCCCAACCCGGCCCAGGGGCCACATCCCCCTCCTCACCCCCCCCCCCGGCCCAGGGGCCACATCCCCCTCCTCACCCCCCACCCCGGCCCAGGGGCCACATCCCCCTCCTCACCCCACCACCCCGGCCCAGGGGCCACACCCCCCCCCGCCTCACCCCCCCAGGATGCTGGGTGGACTAACCAGACCCTCCTTTGCCGAGCTGTGGAGGACGGTCAGGCTAGTCCACACTAAAGACGACAAAATACTCTCATTTCACTTTTTTATTGTGATGTAAAGCCTAATTAAAGAAGGAAAATGAGAGTATTTCGTCCTCTTTTACTGGGGAACTGGAGATTTGTTCCCCTTTTAATTAAATTAATTTTAATTAAATTAATTAAAGTCCCAAACTGGAACATGACGAGTTATAAGTCTCAGTGGATAAGAGTCTGGTTGGTGCGATAAGAGGGCTTTTATTTTGAAGCCTGTCAGACAGGATGTTGGTACCTTCAGGTTCTGGCAATGTGAGAGTAGTGCTGTGTTAAACTGACTCACCCAGACAGGGCACGGGTGGCGGTTTGATGTCGGTGGTCTCTCTTGCCCCCATGGGTCCAGAGTCTCTCTCAGGCGACATTTACATTTCTACGTTTTAGTTTTTAACCCTCATGTTGTCCTCATGTTGTCCTCATGTTGCCCTCATGTTGCCCTCATGTTGTCCTCATGTTGTCCTCATGTTGTCCTCATGTTGTCCTCATGTTGTCTTCATGTTGCCTTCATGTTGTCCTCATGTTGCCCTCATGTTGCCCTCATGTTGTCCTCATGTTGTCCTCATGTTGTCCTCATGTTGTCCTCATGTTGTCTTCATGTTGTCTTCATGTTGTCCTCATGTTGCCCTCATGTTGTCCTCATGTTGTCTTCATGTTGTCTTCATGTTGTCCTCATGTTGCCCTCATGTTGTCCTCATGTTGTCTTCATGTTGTCTTCATGTTGTCCTCATGTTGCCCTCATGTTGTCTTCATGTTGTCCTCATGTTGTCCTCATGTTGCCCTCATGTTGTCTTCATGTTGTCCTCATGTTGCCCTCAGGTTGTCTTCATGTTTTCTTCATGTTGTCCTCATGTTGTCTTCATGTTGTCCTCATGTTGTCTTCATGTTGTCCTCATGTTGCCCTCATGTTGTCTTCATGTTGTCTTCATGTTGTCCTCATGTTGTCTTCATGTTGTCCTCATGTTGTCTTCATGTTGTCCTCATGTTGTCTTCATGTTGTCTTCATGTTGTCCTCGTGTTGTCCTCATGTTGTCCTCATGTTGCCCTCATGTTGTCTTCATGTTGTCTTCATGTTGTCCTCATGTTGTCCTCATGTTGTCTTCATGTTTTCTTCATCTTGTCCTCATGTTGTCTTCATGTTGTCTTCATGTTGTCCTCGTATATATATTTATATATATATATATATATATATATATATATCCATCCATTAGTGCATGTATAGGTGTGTGTATTTTTGTCTTTAATTTCCCCTTAAAGACCAATGAAGGATATAAATAAATAAATATGGTAATATGAGTGTTTCCTGGTTTGCATTTCAGTGAGTGATGTCATTTCCTGAACTCACCAGACTGTATCTGCTCTATTATTGGTCTTTATCCGCTTTTTCATTATATCATTAACCAGAGCAGGGGGAATGAGAGGGTGAACGCCAGAGCAGGGGGAATGAGAGGGGGAACGCCAGAGCAGGGGGAATGAGAGGGGGAACGCCAGAGCAGGGGGAATGAGAGGGGATTAAATCAGCAACATACAATCATGGCCCCCATGTCACATCAGTTCTGCCCCCGATGATTAGGGTAAATCATGAAAACAAAAGCGTGTTTTAAGAAAAGTCGCCAACGGAGTTTATTTACATTTAAAACCTCAGAAACATTTAAAGGAAACATTATCTATCTGCTTCTTCATATGAGAGTTACACACACACACACACACACACACACACACACACACAGACAGACACACACACACAGACACAGACACACACACAGACAGACACACACACACAGACACAGACACACACACACACACACAGACACACACACACACACACACACAGACACACACACACACAGACACAGACACACACACACAGACACATACACACTCACACACAGACATAGAAACACACACACACACACACACAGGTCCTCTCAAACCTGAATGTGCATCAGAACTTGTTTACGATGAGACAGGAAGTCTTCGGGCACCGTGTCTGAAACAGAATCATTCAATAATAATTAAATAATAACTTAATGAACACGCTGATGGTCTGTTTCTGACATTTAGTCCGTAAGATATCACGCGTGGAAGAGAATATTAATGTTTTAATGATAAAATACACACTGTGTGTGTGTGTGTGTGTCTCTGTGTGTGCGTGTGTGTCTCTATGTGTGTGTGTGTGTTGTGTGTGTGTGTGTGTGTGTGTGTGTGTGTGCCCGGGGTCAGAGGTCGTACCGTTGCACCTGTAGCGCAGGTTGGACCAGATGATGTTCTCCTGGGAGAAGCAGAAGACGCCGAGTCGGCCTCCTCGCATGGTGGTGTCCACCACGACGCCGGAGTCAGCCACCATGTCCATCCCCTCGAACAGCTTCACCCTGGAACACAGACACGCCGGGTCACAAACCAAACGCTCCCTCAGAGGAACACAGACACGCCGGGTCACAAACCAAACGCTCCCTCAGAGGAACACAGACACGCCGGGTCACAAACCAAACGCTCCCTCAGAGGAACACAGACACGCCGGGTCACAAACCAAACGCTCCCTCAGAGGAACACAGACACGCCGGGTCACAAACCAAACGCTCCCTCAGAGAAACACAGACACGCCGGGTCACAAACCAAACGCTCCCTCAGAGGAACACAGACACGCCGGGTCACAAACCAAACGCTCCCTCAGAGAAACACAGACACGCCGGGTCACAAACCAAACGCTCCCTCAGAGGAACACAAAGACGCCGGGTCACAAACCAAAAATCTGTGTGGAGGGCCCTTTAAGTTGAGGGCAGATGGCCGTATAGTTATGAATCTGTGTGGAGGGCCCTTTAAGTTGAGGACAGATGGCCGTATAGTTATGAATCTGTGTGGAGGGCCCTTTAAGTTGAGGACAGATGGCCGTATAGTTATGAATCTGTGTGGAGGGCCCTTTAAGTTGAGGACAGATGGCCGTATAGTTATGAATCTGCGTGGAGGGCCCTTTAAGTTGAGGACAGATGGCCGTATAGTTATGAATCTGTGAGGAGGGCCCTTTAAGTTGAGGACAGATGGCCGTATAGTTATGAATCTGCGTGGAGGGCCCTTTAAGTTGAGGACAGATGGCCGTATAGTTATGAATCTGTGTGGAGGGCCCTTTAAGTTGAGGACAGATGGCCGTATAGTTATGAATCTGCGTGGAGGGCCCTTTAAGTTGAGGACAGATGGCCGTATAGTTATGAATCTGTGAGGAGGGCCCTTTAAGTTGAGGACAGATGGCCATATAGTTATGAATCTGTGAGGAGGGCCCTTTAAGTTGAGGACAGATGGCCGTATAGTTATGAATCTGTGAGGAGGGCCCTTTAAGTTGAGGACAGATGGCCATATAGTTATGAATCTGTGAGGAGGGCCCTTTAAGTTGAGGACAGATGGTCGTATAGTTATGAATCTGTGAGGAGGGCCCTTTAAGTTGAGGACAGATGGCCGTATAGTTATGAATCTGCGTGGAGGGCCCTTTAAGTTGAGGACAGATGGCCATATAGTTATGAATCTGTGAGGAGGGCCCTTTAAGTTGAGGGCAGATGGCCGTATAGTTATGAATCTGTGAGGAGGGCCCTTTAAGTTGAGGACAGATGGCCGTATAGTTATGAATCTGTGAGGAGGGCCCTTTAAGTTGAGGACAGATGGCCATATAGTTATGAATCTGTGAGGAGGGCCCTTTAAGTTGAGGACAGATGGCCGTATAGTTATGAATCTGTGAGGAGGGCCCTTTAAGTTGAGGACAGATGGCCATATAGTTATGAATCTGTGAGGAGGGCCCTTTAAGTTGAGGACAGATGGCCGTATAGTTATGAATCTGTGAGGAGGGCCCTTTAAGTTGAGGACAGATGGCCGTATAGTTATGAATCTGTGAGGAGGGCCCTTTAAGTTGAGGGCAGATGGCCGTATAGTTATGAATCTGTGAGGAGGGCCCTTTAAGTTGAGGGCACATGGCCGTATAGTTATGAATCTGTCCTTTATCTTTAACAGTATGTATCAGCTGCCAACTATTAAATTTATCAGCAACTATTTTGATAATTGATTAATCGTTTCTCTCTCTCTCTCTATCCCTGTCTCCCTCTCTCTCTCTCTGTGAAGACTTTCAGAAACCTCTCTTTCTTTCTTTCTTTCTTTCTTTCCTCCCTCCCTCCCTCCCGAGCCCAGCCTTGAACCCTGTTCTCTGTTCTCAGATCGTAAAGACGGCTCCTGTCCCTTTAAAGTGAAATAAAAACATCTTTGAACCCGTTAACGTTCCTGCAGCTGAACCGAGAAACTTTTCCAGCCATCTCTCTCTCTCTCTCTCTTTCTCTCGTTCTCTTTCTCTCTCTCTGTCTCTCTCTCTCTCTCTCTTTCTCTCTTTCTCTCGTTCTCTTTCTCTCTCTCTTCTCTCTCTCTCTCTCTCTCTCTTCTCTCTCTCTCTCTCTCTCTCTCTCTCTCTCTCTTTCTCTCTCTCTCTGTCTCTCTCTTTCTCTCTTTCTTTCGTTCTCTCTTTCTCTTTCTCTCTCTCTGTCTCTCTCGTCTGATCTGCATATCAACGGTTGCCGAGGCGGATTCTTGCCAGGGCTTTGGTTGGCATGGCGACAAGTACAATAGAGGACCGGGGGGCCCCGGGGCCACAAAGGAGTCTGAGTGGGGAAGGAATGCAGTAAAAAGCACAGAGCGCCGTGATTGGTTGGTGAGCCTGTCGTCTACCTGCCCGCTGGCGGCCAGCCAATGAGAACGGAGGATGGATTAGTTGTGTTTTCAGCTCCTGTTGTAATTTCTTTGGATTTGTGGTGAAACGTGGCGACGCATGGCGGAGCGAACAGGAAACAAAGCATCTCGTCTCTCTGGAGGTCTCTCAGCACCGGGGCTCCCAAAATACTGACGCTTGTTCTCCTTCTTCCCAGTCACTGTAACCCATTACTTTATATCTCTATATATCTCTATATCTACATATCTATATATCTCTATATATCTCTATATCTACATATCTATATATATCTCTATATCTACATATCTATATATCTCTATATCTACATATCTCTATATCTCTATATATCTCTATATCTACATATCTATATATCTACATATCTATATATCTCTATATCTCTATATATCTCTATATCTACATATCTATATATCTCTATATCTACATATCTCTATATCTCTATATATCTCTATATCTACATATCTATATATCTCTATATCTACATATCTCTATATCTCTATATATCTACATATCTATATATCTACATATCTATATATCTCTATATAATCTATATATCTCTATATAATCTCTATATCTCTATATATCTCTATATCTACATATTAATATGAGTCTGATTCTGCTCCATGGACCTTTTTCACAGCACACATTTTACTATCTCTCTCTCTCTCTCTCTCTCTGTCACTATCCCTCTTTCACTATCTCTCTCTCTGTCACTATCTCTCTCTCTCTGTCACTATCCCTCTTTCACTATCTCTCTCTCTGTCACTATCTCTCTCTCTCTGTCACTATCTCTCTTTCACTATCTCTTTGTCTTTCACTATCTCTCTCTATATCTCTCTCTTTCTCTCTCTCTGTCACTATCTCTCTTTCACTATCTCTTTGTCTTTCACTATCTCTCTCTCTGTCACTATCTCTCTCTCATTTTGACATGTCTGTAGCTCCGTCTCCGTCCACGTGTCCATCTAATGATCTGGAGTCTGTAAAACCTCCTGAGAATGAATCTGGTGAAAGTGTGTTTCCATCCAACGGCTTTACAGCCAATAAGAACCTGCGGTGATGACATCACACGCTGTTTTAGGGTCAGACGGGGACATCTGATTGGTTGGAGACATTTTAAGGTGTTTCCATTCATTTACATTGCATCGCATACTAATAATAATACTGGGCGGAAAGGAACTACAACTTCTTCTTCTGCATTTTGTGGCGGGTTGCAACCATAAAATGACTTAAAACTAAATCAACTCATTATTTATTCAGCAAAAAAGGTTTCCATCAGCGTTCATCACATAAGAAGAATATCATCAAGAGAAAATCCGAAAAAAGACCGACAACCAATCAGAGCAGCGGAGTATGTGACGTATGTTGTAGGAAGGACGGCAGAAACACTTCCCGATGTTCTCTGCTCGTCTTCTACCTTCTCTAACAGACGCCACACCTCAGCTCTCCAGCGGCGTTACTCAGCTGTCCATCATCGCATAAAGCCCCGCCCTGACAATCTGATTGGTCCAAACCGCTCTGGTTGGAGCATAGTTGCTCCACAATGGATCAAGTCCAGACCCAACTTCCCCACCTCAAATGCTGTGGGTGGGCTAAGTTTGGCTAGCATCCGATAATAAAGTAGAGTAAGTTACGAACATGTAACCCAACCCTGACTGCTTCTACCCCTAGATTCTGGTCTAGCCCAGTAGGGGTGGGCATAAGTATCGTGATGATATGGTATTGGGGGTGTCTGGTGACCCCCCCTATAACCCAGCCTCTGGTTCTGGTTCCTACCGGATGTAGCCGACCTGCGGCCGGTGGCTGAGCTGCCAGCGGTACGAGGTTTTGTCCTTCCAGCCGACGTTGCGTGGATCCTTCCAGAGCAGCGTCACCTCTCCGGCCGTGTCCCCCGTGTGCCACAGCGCGTTCCTCAGGAACTCCCCCGGCCCGGTGCGAGACTTCACCGCCTGCAGGACGGGCAGCACACTCACCGTTAGGATGGTCTATGGTAGCACCTTCAACCATGACACATTCCTAGGAAGAGCTACTTACCTGGCAACAAGTAGAGTAGAGGTGAGTAGAGTATGGTAGAGTATGGTAGAGTATGGTAGAGTAGAGTAGAGGTGAGTAGAGGTGAGTAGAGTATGGTAGAGTATGGTAGAGTAGAGTAGAGGTGAGTAGAGGTGAGTAGAGTATGGTAGAGTAGAGTAGAGGTGAGTAGAGTAGAATAGAGGTGAGTAGTTTAGAGTAGTGTAGAGTAGAGTAGAGTAGAGTAGAGTAGTGTAGAGTAGTATAGAGTAGAGTAGAGTAGGGTAGAGTAGAGTAGAGTAGAGTAGAGTAAAGTAGAGGTGAGTAGAATAGAGGTGAGTAGAGGTGAGTAGAGTAGAGTAGAGGTGAGTAGAGTAGAGGTGAGTAGAGTAGAGGTGAGTAGAGTAGAGGTGAGTAGAGGTGAGTAGAGTAGAGTAGAGTAGAGGTGAGTAGAGGTGAGTAGAGGTGAGTAGAGTAGAGTAGAGGTGAGTAGAGGTGAGTAGAGTAGAGTAGAGTAGAGGTGAGTAGAGGTGAGTAGAGGTGAGTAGAGTAGAGTAGAGGTGAGTAGAGGTGAGTAGAGTAGAGTAGAGGTGAGTAGAGGTGAGTAGAGTAGAGTAGAGGTGAGTAGAGGTGAGTAGAGTAGAGTAGAGGTGAGTAGAGGTGAGTAGAGGTGAGTAGAGTAGAGGTGAGTAGAGGTGAGTAGAAGTGAGTAGAGTAGAGTAGAGGTGAGTAGAGGTGAGTAGAGTAGAGTAGAGGTGAGTAGAGGTGAGTAGAGTAGAGTAGAGTAGAGTAGAGGTGAGTAGAGGTGAGTAGAGTAGAGTAGAGGTGAGTAGAGGTGAGTAGAGTAGAGTAGAGGTGAGTAGAGGTGAGTAGAGTAGAGTAGAGGTGAGTAGAGGTGAGTAGAGGTGAGTAGAGTAGAGTAGAGGTGAGTAGAGTAGAGTAGAGGTGAGTAGAGGTGAGTAGAGTAGAGTAGAGGTGAGTAGAGTAGAGTAGAGGTGAGTAGAGTAGAGTAGAGTAGAGGTGAGTAGAGTAGAGTAGAGGTGAGTAGAGGTGAGTAGAGTAGAGTAGAGGTGAGTAGAGTAGAGTAGAGGTGAGTAGAGTAGAGTAGAGGTGAGTAGAGGTGAGTAGAGTAGAGTAGAGGTGAGTAGAGTAGAGTAGAGTAGAGTAGAGGTGAGTAGAGGTGAGTAGAGTAGAGTAGAGGTGAGTAGAGTAGAGTAGAGGTGAGTAGAGGTGAGTAGAGTAGAGTAGAGGTGAGTAGAGTAGAGTAGAGGTGAGTAGAGTAGAGGTGAGTAGAGGTGAGTAGAGTAGAGTAGAGGTGAGTAGAGTAGAGTAGAGTAGAGGTGAGTAGAGTAGAGTAGAGGTGAGTAGAGTAGAGGTGAGTAGAGTAGAGTAGAGGTGAGTAGAGTAGAGGTGAGTAGAGGTGAGTAGAGTAGAGTAGAGTAGAGGTGAGTAGAGTAGAGTAGAGGTGAGTAGAGTAGAGTAGAGGTGAGTAGAGGTGAGTAGAGGTGAGTAGAGTAGAGGTGAGTAGAGTAGAGTAGAGGTGAGTAGAGTAGAGTAAAGGTGAGTAGAGTACAGTAGAGGTGAGTAGAGGTGAGTAGAGTAGAGGTGAGTAGAGTAGAGTAGAGGTGAGTAGAGTAGAGTAGAGGTGAGTAGAGTAGAGGTGAGTAGAGTAGAGTAGAGGTGAGTAGAGTAGAGTAGAGTAGAGGTGAGTAGAGTAGAGTAGAGTAGAGGTGAGTAGAGTAGAGGTGAGTAGAGGTGAGTAGAGTAGAGTAGAGGTGAGTAGAGGTGAGTAGAGTAGAGTAGAGGTGAGTAGAGGTGAGTAGAGTAGAGGTGAGTAGAGGTGAGTAGAGTAGAGTAGAGGTGAGTAGAGGTGAGTAGAGTAGAGGTGAGTAGAGTAGAGTAGAGTAGAGGTGAGTAGAGTAGAGGTGAGTAGAGGTGAGTAGAGGTGAGTAGAGGTGAGTAGAGGTGAGTAGAGTAGAGTAGAGTAGAGGTGAGTAGAGTAGAGTAGAGTAGAGTAGAGTAGAGGTGAGTAGAGTAGAGTAGAGTAGAGTAGAGGTGAGTAGAGTAGAGTAGAGTAGAGTAGAGGTGAGTAGAGTAGAGAAGAGGTGAGTAGAGGTGAGTAGAGTAGAGTAGAGTAGAGGTGAGTAGAGGTGAGTAGAGGTGAGTAGAGTAGAGTAGAGTAGAGTAGAGTAGAGTAGAGTAGAGGTGAGTAGAGTAGAATAGAGGTGAGTAGAGTAGAGTAGAGGTGAGTAGAGTAGAATAGAGTAGAGGTGAGTAGAGTAGAGTAGAGGTGAGTAGAGTAGAGTAGAGTAGAGTAGAGTAGAGGTGAGTAGAGGTGAGTAGAGTAGAGGTGAGTAGAGTAGAGGTGAGTAAAGTAGAGTAGAGGTGAGTAGAGTAGAGCAGAGTAGAGTAGAGGTGAGTAGAGTAGAGTAGAGGTGAGTAGAGTAGAGTAGAGGTGAGTAGAGGTGAGTAGAGTAGAGTAGAGTAGAGGTGAGTAGAGGTGAGTAGAGTAGAGTAGAGGTGAGTAGAGTAGAGTAGAGGTGAGTAGAGTAGAGTAGAGGTGAGTAGAGGTGAGTAGAGTAGAGTAGAGGTGAGTAGAGTAGAGTAGAGGTGAGTAGAGTAGAGTAGAGTAGAGGTGAGTAGAGTAGAGTAGAGGTGAGTAGAGTAGAGTAGAGTAGAGTAGAGGTGAGTAGAGGTGAGTAGAGTAGAGTAGAGTAGAGGTGAGTAGAGTAGAGTAGAGGTGAGTAGAGTAGAGGTGAGTAGAGTAGAGTAGAGGTGAGTAGAGTAGAGTAGAGTAGAGGTGAGTAGAGGTGAGTAGAGTAGAGTAGAGGTGAGTAGAGTAGAGTAGAGGTGAGTAGAGGTGAGTAGAGTAGAGTAGAGGTGAGTAGAGGTGAGTAGAGGTGAGTAGAGTAGAGTAGAGGTGAGTAGAGTAGAGGTGAGTAGAGGTGAGTAGAGTAGAGGTGAGTAGAGGTGAGTAGAGGTGAGTAGAGTAGAGTAGAGGTGAGTAGAGTAGAGTAGAGGTGAGTAGAGTAGAGGTGAGTAGAGGTGAGTAGAGTAGAGTAGAGGTGAGTAGAGTAGAGTAGAGTAGAGGTGAGTAGAGTAGAGTAGAGTAGAGGTGAGTAGAGTAGAGTAGAGGTGAGTAGAGTAGAGGTGAGTAGAGGTGAGTAGAGTAGAGTAGAGGTGAGTAGAGGTGAGTAGAGGTGAGTAGAGGTGAGTAGAGTAGAGGTGAGTAGAGGTGAGTAGAGGTGAGTAGAGTAGAGGTGAGTAGAGGTGAGTAGAGGTGAGTAGAGTAGAGTAGAGTAGAGTAGAGGTGAGTAGAGGTGAGTAGAGTAGAGTAGAGGTGAGTAGAGTAGAGTAGAGGTGAGTAGAGTAGAGTAGAGGTGAGTAGAGTAGAGTAGAGGTGAGTAGAGTAGAGGTGAGTAGAGGTGAGTAGAGTAGAGTAGAGTAGAGGTGAGTAGAGTAGAGGTGAGTAGAGTAGAGTAGAGTAGAGGTGAGTAGAGTAGAGTAGAGGTGAGTAGAGTAGAGGTGAGTAGAGTAGAGTAGAGTAGAGGTGAGTAGAGTAGAGTAGAGTAGAGGTGAGTAGAGTAGAGTAGAGGTGAGTAGAGTAGAGTAGAGGTGAGTAGAGGTGAGTAGAGGTGAGTAGAGGTGAGTAGAGGTGAGTAGAGTAGAGGTGAGTAGAGTAGAGTAGAGGTGAGTAGAGTAGAGTAGAGTAGAGTAGAGGTGAGTAGAGTAGAGTAGAGGTGAGGTGAGTAGAGTAGAGTAGAGGTGAGTAGAGTAGAGTAGAGGTGAGTAGAGTAGAGGTGAGTAGAGTAGAGTAGAGGTGAGTAGAGTAGAGGTGAGTAGAGGTGAGTAGAGTAGAGTAGAGGTGAGTAGAGTAGAGTAGAGTAGAGGTGAGTAGAGTAGAGTAGAGGTGAGTAGAGTAGAGGTGAGTAGAGTAGAGTAGAGTAGAGGTGAGTAGAGTAGAGTAGAGTAGAGGTGAGTAGAGTAGAGTAGAGGTGAGTAGAGTAGAGGTGAGTAGAGGTGAGTAGAGTAGAGTAGAGGTGAGTAGAGGTGAGTAGAGGTGAGTAGAGTAGAGGTGAGTAGAGTAGAGTAGAGGTGAGTAGAGTAGAGTAGAGTAGAGTAGAGGTGAGTAGAGTAGAGTAGAGGTGAGGTGAGTAGAGTAGAGTAGAGGTGAGTAGAGTAGAGTAGAGTAGAGGTGAGTAGAGTAGAGTAGAGGTGAGTAGAGTAGAGTAGAGGTGAGTAGAGTAGAGGTGAGTAGAGTAGAGGTGAGTAGAGTAGAGTAGAGTAGAGTAGAGTAGAGTAGAGCAGTATAGAGTAGAGTACCTTGAGCTGCAGGGCGGGCTGGGCTAGAGCTCTAAAGGGCAGTGACTGCCAGTACGGCTGCTCCGTCTGCTTCCACATCACCACGTAGAAGCTGGACGAGTCCTGGTAGCCGAAGATGAAGCCGGCGTAGTCGTCGTCGGTTACCGTGTTGACGTGAAACGTTCCCTCAAAGTCCACGCCGTTAAACGCCGTGTAGCCTGCAGGCAGGAAGTAACGGAGTACAAAGTATCTGAGTACAAAGTAACTGAGTACAAAGTAACTGAGTACAAAGTAACGGAGTACAAAGTAACTGAGTACATTTACTGCAGTATTGTACTTAAGTCTAAATGGTGAGGTACTTGTACTTTACTTTAGTCTGTTCTTTTCATGTTACTTTCTACTTCTACTCTTTAGTTACTAGTAACTTTAGTTACTTTTAACCCTTTAACTAGATTAGTTTTTACTCTTACGGAACATTTTCACTGCAGGACTTTAACTGTATCCAAGTATTTTTACAGCGTGTTGTTAGTACTTTTACTGAAGTAAAGGATCTGAATACAGTCCTGGTCTAAAATCCTGGTCTAAGGTCCTGGTCTAACCCTGAGTCTGGATGGCTTTTAAATAAAGACACAACGTACCCACAGCCAGACCGGGGTCACTGTTCATCGTCTGGACAATCTCCATACCCTGCAGACACAACATCACAGTTCAGATAGAATATACAGTATTATATATATATATATATATATATATATATATATATATATATATATATATATATATATATATATATATATATATATATATATATATAATGATCTGCTGAGTCAGATCTGGGTCTCCAGAGGCTGGTTGTAGGACGTAGGTGACCCACCTGGTTCAGGACCACCCAGGTTGGGTCGATCTGGGCGTCTCCCTCAGGGTCCAGGATCACGGTCTGATAGGCTCTGAAGTCCGTCAGAGTGACCTCGGCGCTCTCTGGACACGCGTCCACCAGGTCCAGCACCGCGTCGTTGTCAAAGTCGTTCTCACAGACGTCTCCAACACCGTTCACTGGACAGGAAGAACAGGAAGAAGAAGAGGAAGAAGAGGAAGAACAGGAAGAACAGGAAGAACAGGGAGAACAGGAAGAACAGGGAGAACAGGGAGAACAGGAAGAAGAAGAGGAAGAACAGGGAGAACAGGGAGAACAGGGAGAAGAAGAGGAAGAAGAGGAAGAACAGGAAGAACAGGGAGAACAGGAAGAACAGGGAGAACAGGGAGAACAGGAAGAAGAAGAGGAAGAAGAAGAGGAAGAAGAGGAAGAACAGGAAGAACAGGGAGAACAGGAAGAACAGGGAGAACAGGGAGAACAGGGAGAACAGGGAGAACAGGAAGAAGAAGAGGAAGAACAGGGAGAACAGGGAGAACAGGGAGAAGAAGAGGAAGAACAGAGAGAAGAACAGGATGAACAGGGAGCACAGGAAGAAGAGGAAGAACAGGAAGAAGAGGAAGAACAGGAAGAACAGGGAGAACAGGGAGAACAGGGAGAACAGGGAGAAGAGGAAGAACAGGAAGAAGAGGAAGAACAGTGAGAACAGGGAGAAGAAGAGGAAGAACAGGGAGAACAGTAAGAAGAGGAAGAACAAGGGGAACAGGGAGAAGAACAAGGAGCACAGGAAGAAGAGGAAGAACAGGAAGAAGAGGGGGAACAGGAAGAACAGGGAGAAGAGGAAAAAGAACAGGGAGAACAGGGGGAACAGGAAGAACAGGAAGAACAGGAAGAACAGGAAGAAGAGGAAGAACAGGAAGAAGAGGGAGAACAGGGAGAACAGGGAGAACAGGGGGAACAGGAAGAAGAAAAAGAAGAATAGGGAGAAGAACAGGAAGCACAGGAAGAACAGGAAGAAGAGGGAGAACAGGAAGAAGAGGGAGAACAGGAAGAACAGGGAGAAGAGGAAAAAGAACAGGGAGAACAGGGAGAAGAGGGAGAACAGGGAGAACAGGAAGAACAGGAAGAACAGGAAGAAGAGGAAGAACAGGAAGAACAGGAAGAACAGGAAGAAGAGGAAGAACAGGAAGAAGAGGGAGAACAGGAAGAAGAGGGAGAACAGGGAGAACAGGGAGAACAGGGGGAACAGGGGGAACAGGAAGAAGAAAAAGAAGAATAGGGAGAAGAACAGGAAGCACAGGAAGAACAGGAAGAAGAGGGAGAACAGGAAGAAGAGGAAGAAGAGGAAGAACAGGGAGAAGAAAAAGATGATTTTAGATAAGGTTGTTAGCGTAGCGTCCCAGTCTTTCTGTATGTGTTGGTCAGGTTGTTAGCGTAGCGTCCCAGTCTTTCTGGAGGTCTTGGTCAGGTTGTTAGCGTAGCGTCCCAGTCTTTCTGGAGGTGGTGGTCAGGTTGTTAGCGTAGCGTCCCAGTCTTTCTGGATGTGGTGGTCAGGTTGTTAGCGTAGCGTCCCAGTCTTTCTGGAGGTGGTGGTCAGGTTGTTAGCGTAGCGTCCCAGTCTTTCTGGATGTGGTGGTCAGGTTGTTAGCGTGGCGTCCCAGTCTTTCTGGATGTGGTGGTCAGGTTGTTAGCGTAGCGTCCCAGTCTTTCTGGAGGTGGTGGTCAGGTTGTTAGCGTAGCGTCCCAGTCTTTCTGGATGTGGTGGTCAGGTTGTTAGCGTAGCGTCCCAGTCTTTCTGGAGGTGGTGGTCAGGTTGTTAGCGTAGCGTCCCAGTCTTTCTGGATGTGGTGGTCAGGTTGTTAGCGTAGCGTCCCAGTCTTTCTGGATGTGTTGGTCAGGTTGTTAGCGTAGCGTCCCAGTCTTTCTGGAGGTGGTGGTCAGGTTGTTAGCCTAGCGTCCCAGTCTTTCTGGATGTGGTGGTCAGGTTGTTAGCGTAGCGTCCCAGTCTTTCTGGATGTGGTGGTCAGGTTGTTAGCGTAGCGTCCCAGTCTTTCTGGAGGTGGTGGTCAGGTTGTTAGCGTAGCGTTCCAGTCTTTCTGGATGTGGTGGTCAGGTTGTTAGCGTAGCGTCCCAGTCTTTCTGGAGGTGGTGGTCAGGTTGTTAGCCTAGCGTCCCAGTCTTTCTGGATGTGGTGGTCAGGTTGTTAGCGTAGCGTCCCAGTCTTTCTGGATGTGGTGGTCAGGTTGTTAGCGTAGCATCCCAGTCTTTCTGGAGGTGGTGGTCAGGTTGTTAGCGTAGCGTCCCAGTCTTTCTGGAGGTGGTGGTCAGGTTGTTAGCCTAGCGTCCCAGTCTTTCTGGATGTGGTGGTCAGGTTGTTAGCGTAGCGTCCCAGTCTTTCTGGAGGTGGTGGTCAGGTTGTTAGCGTAGCGTCCCAGTCTTTCTGGATGTGTTGGTCAGGTTGTTAGCGTAGCGTCCCAGTCTTTCTGGAGGTCTTGGTCAGGTTGTTAGCGTAGCGTCCCAGTCTTTCTGGATGTGGTGGTCAGGTTGTTAGCGTAGCGTCCCAGTCTTTCTGGATGTGTTGGTCAGGTTGTTAGCGTAGCGTCCGAGTCTTTCTGGATGTGTTGGTCAGGTTGTTAGCGTAGCGTCCCAGTCTTTCTGGATGTGTTGGTCAGGTTGTTAGCGTAGCGTCCGAGTCTTTCTGGAGGTGGTGGTCAGGTTGTTAGCGTAGCGTCCGAGTCTTTCTGGAGGTGGTGGTCAGGTTGTTAGCGTAGCCTCCCAGTCTTTCTGGATGTGGTGGTCAGGTTGTTAGCGTAGCGTCCCAGTCTTTCTGGAGGTGGTGGTCAGGTTGTTAGCGTAGCGTCCCAGTCCTTCTGGAGGTGGTGGTCAGGTTGTTAGCGTAGCGTCCCAGTCTTTCTGGAGGTGGTGGTCAGGTTGTTAGCGTAGCGTCCCAGTCTTTCTGGAGGTGGTGGTCAGGTTGTTAGCGTAGCGTCCCAGTCTTTCTGGAGGTGGTGGTCAGGTTGTTAGCGTAGCGTCCCAGTCTTTCTGGAGGTGGTGGTCAGGTTGTTAGCGTAGCCTCCCAGTCTTTCTGGATGTGGTGGTCAGGTTGTTAGCGTAGCGTCCCAGTCTTTCTGGAGGTGGTGGTCAGGTTGTTAGCGTAGCGTCCCAGTCCTTCTGGAGGTGGTGGTCAGGTTGTTAGCGTAGCGTCCCAGTCTTTCTGGAGGTGGTGGTCAGGTTGTTAGCGTAGCGTCCCAGTCTTTCTGGAGGTGGTGGTCAGGTTGTTAGCGTAGCGTCCCAGTCTTTCTGGAGGTGGTGGTCAGGTTGTTAGCGTAGCGTCCCAGTCTTTCTGGATGTGGTGGTCAGGTTGTTAGCGTAGCGTCCCAGTCTTTCTGGATGTGGTGGTCAGACTGTTAGCGTAGCGTCCCAGTCTTTCTGGAGGTGGTGGTCAGGTTGTTAGCGTAGCGTCCCAGTCTTTCTGGATGTGGTGGTCAGGTTGTTAGCGTAGCCTCCCAGTCTTTCTGGATGTGGTGGTCAGGTTGTTAGCGTAGCGTCCCAGTCTTTCTGGAGGTGGTGGTCAGGTTGTTAGCGTAGCGTCCCAGTCTTTCTGGAGGTGGTGGTCAGGTTGTTAGCGTAGCGTCCCAGTCTTTCTGGATGTGTTGGTCAGGTTGTTAGCGTAGCGTCCCAGTCTTTCTGGATGTGGTGGTCAGGTTGTTAGCGTAGCGTCCCAGTCTTTCTGGATGTGTTGGTCAGGTTGTTAGCGTAGCGTCCCAGTCTTTCTGGAGGTCTTGGTCAGGTTGTTAGCGTAGCGTCCCAGTCTTTCTGGAGGTGGTGGTCAGGTTGTTAGCGTAGCGTCCCAGTCTTTCTGGATGTGGTGGTCAGGTTGTTAGCGTAGCGTCCCAGTCTTTCTGGAGGTGGTGGTCAGGTTGTTAGCGTAGCGTCCCAGTCTTTCTGGAGGTGGTGGTCAGGTTGTTAGCGTAGCGTCCCAGTCTTTCTGGAGGTGGTGGTCAGGTTGTTAGCGTAGCGTCCCAGTCTTTCTGGAGGTGGTGGTCAGGTTGTTAGCGTAGCGTCCCAGTCTTTCTGGATGTGTTGGTCAGGTTGTTAGCGTAGCGTCCCAGTCTTTCTGGAGGTCTTGGTCAGGTTGTTAGCGTAGCGTCCCAGTCTTTCTGGAGGTGGTGGTCAGGTTGTTAGCGTAGCGTCCCAGTCTTTCTGGATGTGGTGGTCAGGTTGTTAGCGTAGCGTCCCAGTCTTTCTGGAGGTGGTGGTCAGGTTGTTAGCGTGGCGTCCCAGTCTTTCTGGAGGTGGTGGTCAGGTTGTTAGCGTAGCGTCCCAGTCTTTCTGGAGGTGGTGGTCAGGTTGTTAGCGTAGCGTCCCAGTCTTTCTGGATGTGTTGGTCAGGTTGTTAGCGTAGCGTCCGAG
>JABXJD010000716.1:127500-130000 GCA_013375575.1 Percina caprodes | reverse complement strand
GACAACACAACTCACCACGGTGTTGATGCACACGGAGTTAGAGACACACGCATCTGGCAGATCCACACACTCATCGATATCTGCACAGTCCTGAGGGACGGGGAGAGAGGGGGAGACAGGGAGGAGACAGGGAGAGAGGGAGACAGAGGGAGACAGGGAGAGAGAGGAGAGACAGGGAGGAGACAGGGGGAGACAGGGAGAGAGGGAGACAGAGGAGACAGGGAGAGAGAGGGGAGACAGGGAGAGGGGGAGACAGGAGAGAGGGGAGACAGGAGAGAGAGGGAGACAGGAGAGAGAGGGAGACAGGGAGAGGGGGAGACAGGGAGAGAGGGGGAGACAGGGAGAGAGAGGGAGACAGGGGAGAGGGAGACAGGGAGAGAGGGAGACAGGGAGAGGGGGAGACAGGGAGAGAGGGGAGACAGGGAGAGAGAGGGAGACAGGGAGAGAGAGGGAGACAGGGAGAGAGAGGGGAGACAGGGAGAGGGGAGACAGGGAGAGAGAGGAGACAGGGAGAGAGGGGGGAGACAGGGAGAGAGGGGGGAGACAGGGAGAGAGAGGGGAGACAGGGAGAGGGGAGACAGGGAGAGAGAGGAGACAGGGAGAGGGGGAGACAGGGAGAGAGGGGAGACAGGGAGAGAGAGGGAGACAGGGAGAGAGGGGAGACAGGGAGAGAGGGGGAGACAGGGAGAGAGGGGAGACAGGGAGAGAGGGAGGAGACAGGGAGAGACAGAGGGGAGACAGGGAGAGAGAGGGGAGACAGAGGGGAGACAGGGAGAGACAGGGAGGGGGAGAGGAGGAGACAGGGAGAGACAGGGAGGGGGGGGAGACAGGGAGAGACAGGGAGAGAGGGGGAGACAGGGAGGGAGGGGGGAGACAGGGAGAGACAGGGAGAGAGGGGGAGAGACAGGGAGAGAGGGGGAGACAGGGAGGGAGGGGGAGACAGGGAGAGAAGAAGACAGGGTCAACAGCAGCTGTTGTTGTCTCCAGGCTGAACATCAGGACTCATGGAGGGAACAGAGACCTGTCTGTGGGCCTTGGCGTAGTCCAGTCCGGTTCCAGCCAGCGGCGCCCCCCACAGGCCGGGGGGGCAGGGCAGACAGCTGAACCCCCCCACACTGTTCACACAGGCCTCAGGGGAGAAGCAGGGCCGCAGCTCGCACTGATGGACAGAGAGAGAGACATCAGAGCAGGGGGAATGAGGGGGGGGACACCAGAGCAGGGGGAATGAGGGGGGACACACCAGAGCAGGGGGAATGAGAGGGGGGAATAAAAGAGCAGGGGAATGAGAGGGGAATGCCAAGGCAGGGGAATGAGAGGGGGAATGCCAGAGCAGGGGAATGAGAGGGGGAAGGGGGAATGCCAAAGCAAGGGAATGAGAGGGGAATACCAGAGCAGGGGGAATGAGGGGGGGGGACACCAGAGCAGGGGGAATGAGGGGGGACACACCAGAGCAGGGGGAATGAGAGGGGGGAATAAAAGAGCAGGGGGAATGAGAGGGGGGAATGCCAAGGCAGGGGGAATGAGAGGGGGGAATGCCAGAGCAGGGGGAATGAGAGGGGGGAAGGGGGGGAATGCCAAAGCAAGGGGAATGAGAGGGGGGAATGCCAGAGCAGGGGAACAGGGGGAATGCCAGAGCAGGGGAACGAGAGGGGGAATGCCAGAGCAAAGGGAATGAGAGGGGGAATGCCAGAGCAGGGGGATGAGAGGGAATGCCAGAGCAGGGGAATGAGAGGGGGAATGCCAGAGCAAGGGAATGAGAGGAATGCCAGAGCAAGGGGAATGAGAGGGGGGAATGCCAGAGCAAGGGGAATGAGAGGGGGGAATGCCAGAGCAAGGGGAATGAGAGGGGGGAATGCCAGAGCAGGGGAACGAGAGGGGGGAATGCCAGAGCAGGGGAATGAGAGGGGGGAATGCCAGAGCAGGGGGAATGAGAGGGGGGAATGCCAAGGCAGGGGGAATGAGAGGGAGGAATGCCAGAGCAGGGGGAATGAGAGGGGGGAATGCCAGAGCAGGGGGAATGAGAGGGGGGAAGGGGGAGGATGCCAGAGCAAGGGGAATGAGAGGGGGAATGCCAGAGCAAGGGGAATGAGAGGGGGGAATGCCAGAGCAGGGGGAACGAGAGGGGGGAATGCCAGAGCAGGGGGAACGAGAGGGGGGAATGCCAGAGCAAGGGGAATGAGAGGGGGAATGCCAGAGCAAGGGGAATGAGAGGGGGGAATGTCAGAGCAGGGGGAACGACTGCCACATGAATTCGTTACCTCGTCGATGTCGTGACAGTGCGTCCCGTTGCCGCTGGTTCCAGGCGGGCAGGGCCCACAGGTGTATCCTGGGTAATGTAGGCTCTCCATGCAGGACACGCCCCGGTAGCACGGGTTGGGGGCGCAGCGGGAGCGAGGCTCGTGGAAACCTGCAGACAGAGAGACAGAGACAGACAGGGTGTCTTCAATCAGGTCCTCAGAGACACAAACAGCGTCAATACGCAGGGAAAGAAAACTGCTGA
>JABXJD010000716.1:117500-122500 GCA_013375575.1 Percina caprodes | reverse complement strand
CAGACACAGAGAGGAGATGAGAGGACGGGGACGCCGTCTACAGACCAGACACAGAGAGGGAGACGAGAGGACGGGGACGCCGTCTACAGACCAGACACAGAGAGAGGAGACGAGAGGACGGGGACGCCGTCTACAGACCAGACACAGAGAGAGAGCGAGAGGACGGGGCGCCGTCTACAGACCAGACACAGAGAGGAGATGAGAGGACGGGGACGCCGTCTACAGACCAGACACAGAGAGGAGATGAGAGGACGGGGACGCCGTCTACAGACCAGACACAGAGAGGAGATGAAAGGACGGGGACGCCGTCTACAGACCAGACACAGAGAGGAGAGGACGGGGACGCCCGTCTACAGACCAGACACAGAGAGGAGATGAGAGGACGGGGACGCCGTCTACAGACCAGACACAGAGAGGAGATGAGAGGACGGGGACGCCGTCTACAGACCAGACACAGAGAGGAGATGAGAGGACGGGGACGCCGTCTACAGACCAGACACAGAGAGGAGACGAGGGGACGGGGACAGATGAGAGCTGGACAGATATTATTTTCTCCTGATGTGACGCATAATGTTCAGATATTCAAAAATCCCACAAAACTTTATTTGAAATTCCAACCAAAGGACGTAACGTTTTCCAAAGATAAATGTTCCAGGATGAGGTAGAATTGGGGAGGAGGAGGAGAGGGGGAGAGGGGGAGAGGAAAGGGAGAGAGGGGGGTATGTCTGTAACATGAAGCAGCAGACATGTTCAATGTTTCCATGAAGGAGTCTGAATGTTTTACTGGAACTCAGACGTCTGACGTTCATGTTGCTGGACGGACGCCAGACGGTCATTACAGGGTTCTTTTTCAACCTGGGACGCTGTATGAGATAGGGGACACTTTCTGAGATAGGGGACGCTTTCTAAAGTAGGGGACGCTGTATGAGATAGGGGACGCTGTATGAGATAGGGGACGCTTTCTAAAGTAGGGGACGCTGTATGAGATAGGGGACGCTGTATGAGATAGGGGACACTTTCTGAGATAGGGGACGCTTTCTAAAGTAGGGGACGCTGTATAAGATAGGGGACGCTGTATGAGATAGGGGACGCTGTATGAGATAGGGACGCTTTCTAAAGTAGGACGCTGTATAAGATAGGGGCGCTGTACGAGATAGGGGCGCTGTATGAGATAGGGACGCTGTATGAGATAGGGGACGCTTTCTAAAGTAGGGACGCTGTATAAGATAGGGGACGCTGTATGAGATAGGGGACGCTGTATGAGATAGGGGACGCTTTCTGAGATAGGGGACGCTGTATGAGATAGGGGACGCTGTATGAGATAGGGGACGCTGTATGAGATAGGGGACGCTTTATGAGATAGGGGACACTTTCTGAGATAGGGGACGCTTTCTGAGATAGGGGACGCTTTCTAAAGTAGGGGACGCCGTATGAGATAGGGGACGCTGTATGAGATAGGGGACGCTGTATGAGATAGGGGACGCTGTATGAGATAGGTGGACGCTTTCTGACATAGGGGACGCCGTATGAGATAGGGGATGCTTTATGAGATAGGGGACACTTTCTGAGATAGGGGACGCTTTCTGAGATAGGGGACGCCGTATGAGATAGGGGACGCTGTATGAGATAGGGGACGCTTTCTGAGATAGGGGAGACAGATTCTGCGATAGGGACAGATTCTGCGATAGGGACAGATTCTGCGATAGGGACAGATTCTGCGATAGGGAACTGTTTCCAACGCGGCTCTCGAGTCACCTTTGTTGATCTTCCCCATGACTGCGACCTCCAGGTACTTCCTGTTGTCCTGCTTGCTGTAGACGCCCAGCAGGACGCCGCCAAGCTTTGCCGGCAGCCGAAACGTGGACACCACGTAGACGTCAGCGAGCGCGCTCAGACCGGCCGACAGCTTCTCCACCGCCGCCACGCTCTGCTTGGAGTCCTGCAGACTCAGCACGTCGATCACTGGGGGACAGGAAGTAGAGGAGCAGCACAACACCCAATCACTCAACCTGGACCAGTGGTTCATTCTGGGTGATGAATGGATGAATGGATGAATGGATGAATGGATGAATGGATGAATGGATGAATGGATGAATGGATGGGTAGTCTGGGCTCTAAAATGTGTTAGCCTGAAGCTAACCCTAAGCTACCTGTTACAGGGCTACCAAGAGGAAATCAGCGTCCTTTTGGACTCTAAGCTGTCTCCATCTTTCAAATACAGATCCAGTATTTACCTGGGGTATTGAAATCGGCATCGAGAATCTGGGACGGCCCAAAGCTACGCGTCTTCTACCGTAAGACACGCCTAACCGGGACGGCCCAAAGCTACGCGTCTTCTACCGTAAGACACGCCTAACCGGGACGGCCCAAAGCTACACGTCTTCTACCGTAAGACACGCCTAACCGGGACGGCCCAAAGCCTACACGTCTTCTACCGTAAGACACGCCTAACCGGGACGGCCCAAAGCCTACACGTCTTCTACCGTAAGACACGCCTAACCGGGACGGCCCAAAGCTACACGTCTTCTACCGTAAGACACGCCTAACCGGGACGGCCCAAAGCTACACGTCTTCTACCGTAAGACACGCCTAACCGGGACGGCCCAAAGCTACGCGTCTTCTACCGTAAGACACGCCTAACCGGGACGGCCCAAAGCCTACACGTCTTCTACCGTAAGACACGCCTAACCGGGACGGCCCAAAGCTGCGCGTCTTCTACCGTAAGACACGCCTAAGCGGGACGGCCCAAAGCTACGCGTCTTCTACCGTAAGACACGCATAACCGGGACGGCCCAAAGCTACACGTCTTCTACCGTAAGACACGCCTAACCGGGACGGCCCAAAGCTGCACGTCTTCTACCGTAAGACACGCCTAACCGGGACGGCCCAAAGCTACGCGTCGTCTACCGTAAGACACGCCTAACCGGGACGGCCCAAAGCAACACGTCTTCTACCGTAAGACACGCCTAACCGGGACGGCCCAAAGCTACACGTCTTCTACCGTAAGACACGCCTAACCGGGACGGCCCAAAGCTACGCGTCTTCTACCGTAAGACACGCCTAACCGGGACGGCCCAAAGCTACACGTCTTCTACCGTAAGACACGCCTAACGGGACGGCCCAAAGCTACGTCTTCTACCGTAAGACACGCCTAACCGGGACGGCCCAAAGCCTACACGTCTTCTACCGTAAGACACGCCTAACCGGGACGGCCCAAAGCTACACGTCTCCTACCGTAAGACACGCCTAACGGGGCGGCCCAAAGCAACACGTCTTCTACCGTAAGACACGCCTAACCGGGACGGCCCAAAGCAACACGTCTTCTACCGTAAGACACGCCTAACCGGGACGGCCCAAAGCTACACGTCTTCTACCGTAAGACACGCCTAACCGGGACGGCCCAAAGCTACACGTCTCCTACCGTAAGACACGCCTAACCGGACGGCCCAAAGCAACACGTCTCTACCGTAAGACACGCCTAACCGGGACGGCCCAAAGCTACACGTCTTCTACCGTAAGACACGCCTAACCGGACGGCCCAAAGCTACACGTCTCTACCGTAAGACACGCCTAACCGGGACGGCCCAAAGCTACACGTCTTCTACCGTAAGACACGCCTAACCGGGACGGCCCAAAGCTACACGTCTTCTACCGTAAGATAAATACATAATTGAAGCTGCACTTTGGCTCTTTGTAGTTTGGTTATTTCACACTAATGTATTTGCACTTCCTAGTTAATTAGAAGTCACTTTGGATAAAGCATCAACTAAATGACACGTAACAGGTTACATATACTTTATATTTAGTTTATAACTGTGTAATGATATTGATTTGTGGGCTTACAGCTGTGGTTAGACGGCTGACTGATTAATCCTGTCACACCAGGGTCCAGTGTAAAAACAGCATGTTTTAAAGCTGTTAAGATGAATCTATATGTTGTCAACCAAAACAAACAGCACCAACTATTTCTATTTTTTTATGAAAACAAGGAAAAATTATCTTATTCCAGCTCATCAAATGTGTATATTTCCTAAAATACGTATATATTGTTATTCATTTTCATGTCAAATGCACATGCAGTTGGTCTTTACCAAGAGAACTAAAATCCCTGTTTTTACAGTGGACCCTGGTGTAACAGGGTTCTCAGGTCTCAGATATACCGTTTTTACAGTGGACCCTGGTGTAACAGGGTTCTCGGGTCTCAGATATACCGTTTTTACAGTGGACCCTGGTGTAACAGGGTTCTCGGGTCTCAGATATACCGTTTTTACAGTGGACCCTGGTGTAACAGGGTTCTCGGGTCTCAGATATACCGTTTTTACAGTGGACCCTGGTGTAACAGGGTTCTCGGGTCTCAGATATACCGTTTTTACAGTGGACCCTGGTGTAACAGGGTTCTCGGGTCTCAGATATACCGTTTTTACAGTGGACCCTGGTGTAACAGGGTTCTCGGGTCTCAGATATACCGTTTTTACAGTGGACCCTGGTGTAACAGGGTTCTCGGTCTCAGATATACCGTTTTTACAGTGGACCCTGGTGTAACAGGGTTCTCGGGTCTCAGATATACCGTTTTTACAGTGGACCCTGGTGTAACAGGGTTCTCGGGTCTCAGATATACCGTTTTACAGTGGACCCTGGTGTAACAGGGTTCTCGGGTCTCAGATATACCGTTTTTACAGTGGACCCTGGTGTAACAGGGTTCTCGGGTCTCAGATATACCGTTTTTACAGTGGACCCTGGTGTAACAGGGTTCTCGGGTCTCAGATATACCGTTTTTACAGTGGACCCTGGTGTAACAGGGTTCTCGGGTCTCAGATATACTGTTTTTACAGTGGACCCTGGAGTAACAGGGTTCTCGGTCTCAGATATACCGTTTTACAGTGGACCCTGGTGTAACAGGGTTCTCGGGTCTCAGATATACCGTTTTTACAGTGGACCCTGGTGTAACAGGGTTCTCGGGTCTCAGATATACCGTTTTTACAGTGGACCCTGGTGTAACA
>JABXJD010000716.1:107500-110000 GCA_013375575.1 Percina caprodes | reverse complement strand
AGTGTATCAGATTAACATGAGAGACTGAAGTGTATTAGATTAACATGAGAGACTGAAGTGTATCAGATTAACATGAGAGACTGAAGTGTATTAGGTTAACATGAGAGACTGTAGTCTATCAGATTAACATGAGAGACTGAAGTGTATCAGATTAACATGAGAGACTGTAGTCTATCAGATTAACATGAGAGACTGTAGTGTATCAGATTAACATGAGAGACTTAAGTGTATCAGATTAACATGAGAGACTGTAGTCTATCAGATTAACATGAGAGACTGAAGTGTATCAGATTAACATGAGAGACTGTAGTCTATCAGATTAACATGAGAGACTGTAGTCTATCAGATTAACCTAAGAGACTTAAGTGTATCAGATTAACATGATAGACTGAAGTGTATCAGATTAACATGAGACTGAAGTGTATCAGATTAACATGAGACTGTAGTGTATCAGATTAACATGAGAGACTGAAGTGTATCAGATTAACATGAGAGACTGTAGTGTATCAGATTAACATGAGACTGAAGTGTATCAGATTAACATGATAGACTGAAGTGTATCAGATTAACATGAGACTGAAGTGTATCAGATTAACATGAGAGACTGTAGTCTATCAGATTAACATGAGAGACTGTAGTGTATCAGATTAACATGAGAGACTGTAGTGTATCAGATTAACATGAGAGACTGTAGTCTATCAGATTAACACGAGAGACTTAAGTGTATCAGATTAACATGATAGACTGAAGTGTATCAGATTAACATGAGACTGAAGTGTATCAGATTAACATGATAGACTGAAGTGTATCAGATTAACATGAGACTGAAGTGTATCAGATTAACATGAGAGACTGTAGTGTATCAGATTAACATGAGAGACTGTAGTGTATCAGATTAACATGAGAGACTGAAGTGTATCAGATTAACATGAGAGACTGTAGTCTATCAGATTAACACGAGAGACTGAAGTGTATCAGATTAACATGAGACTGAAGTGTATTAGATTAACACGAGACTGAAGTGTATCAGATTAACACGAGACTGAAGTGTATCAGATTAACATGAGAGACTGAAGTGTATCAGATTAACATGAGAGACTGATGTGTATCAGATTAACATGAGAGACTGATGTGTATCAGATTAACATGAGAGACTGAAGTATATCAGATTAACATTAGAGACTGATGTGTATCAGATTAACATGAGAGACTGAAGTGTATCAGGATCAACTTACGAGTCGCCGAAGAAGAACTTCTGTGATCCGAGGCGTTGGGACAGCAGGTTCATACACTCTGCAGCGTCACGGTACAACTGGAAACACGTTAGAATATCAATATATAATATATAAAATATCATATCAATATATCATATCAATATATAATACATAATATCAATATATAATACATAATATCAATATATAATATATAATATATGATATCAAATATAATACATAATATCAATATATATAATATATGATATCAATATATAATACATAATATCAATATATAATATATAATACATAATATCAATATATAATACATAATATCAATATATAATACATAATATCAATATATAATACATAATATCAATATATAATACATAATATCAATATATAATATATAATCAGAAACCTTCATTACACATTAAAACAGCATCAATACACAAGATAATCAACAAGAACAAACAAGACCACACACGCACGCAGACACAAACAAGTACACACACACACGTGTGTACGCACACACACCACAGACACGTGTGTACGCAGACACACACACACACACACGTGTACGCAGACACACACACACACACACACACACAGACGCGCACGCACGCAGACACACAAACATACATGCACGCAGACACTAACACGTGTGCACACACACATGCACAGACACACACAGACAGACACACTCACAGACACATACAGACAGACACATACACACACACACACACACACACACACACAGACAGACACTTAGACAGACACACACAGACAGACACAGACACACACACTCACAGACACACACAGACAGACACACACAGACACACACACTCACAGACACACACACTCACAGACACACACAGACAGACACACACACAGACAAACACACACAGACACTCACAGACACATACAGACACACACAGACAGACACAGACACACACACTCACAGACACACACAGACAGACACACACAGACATGGACGTGCGCACACAGAAGGAACGTAAACGCTTCAAATATCCAGAGACCCAAAAAGTTGAGAAGTGGAGACGAGGCTGCAGCTGCTGAACGTCTCAGACGGAAACATAAATGTCAGCCTGACGGTCGGCATGGCGACGGAGACACCGACCCGTCTCCACGACAACACTTTTCCTACAGAAAATAAAACCGCACCGCACAGCTTCCCTCTGCCTGGAAGTTTGTCCCAAACAGCTCCACGGAGACGGGATGGAAAACTGGTGCATGCTGGGAAGTTGCTTCACACATTTCACTCTCAG
>JABXJD010000716.1:87500-95000 GCA_013375575.1 Percina caprodes | reverse complement strand
TAGTACTCACAGCACAGAGTACTCACAGCACAGAGTACTCACAACACAGAGTACTCACAGCACAGAGTACTCACAACACAGAGTACTCACAACACAGAGTACTCACAGCACAGAGTACTCACAACACAGAGTACTCACAACACAGAGTACTCACAACACAGAGTACTTATACACACAACAGCAAGCATGGAAAAGGTCAAACTGAGAGGTACATACGTAATACTACACACAGATACACACTAATACACACAGATACACACTAATACACACAGACACATAATACTACACACAGATACACACTAATACACACAGATACACACTAATACACACAGACACATAATACTACACACAGATACGTAATACTACACACAGATACACACTAATACACACAGACACATAATACTACACACAGATACACACTAATACACACAGACACATAATACTACACACAGATACGTACAGTCAGGTCCATAAATATTGGGACATCAACACAATTCTACTCTTTTTGGCTCTATACACCACCACAATGGATTTGAAATGAAACAAACAAGATGTGCTTTATCTGCAGACTTTCAGCTTTAATATGAGGGTATTTACATCCAAATCAGATGAACGGTGTAGGAATTACAACAGTTTGTATATGTGCCTGCCACTTTTTAAGGGACCAAAAGTAATGGGACAATTGGCTGCTCAGCTGTTCCATGGCCAGGTGTGTGTTATTCCCTCATTATCCCATTTAGAAGGAGCAGATAAAAGGTCCAGAGTTCATTTCAAGTCTGCTATTTGCATTTGGAATCTGTTGCTGTCAACTCTAAATATGAGATCTAAAGAGCTGTCGCTATCAGTGAAGCAAGCCATCATTAGGCTGAAAAATCAAAACAAACCAATCGGAGAGATAGCTAAAACATTAGGTGTGGCCAAATCAACTGTTTGGAACATTCTTAAAAAGAAAGAACGCACCGGTGAGCTCAGCAACACCAAAAGACCCGGAAGACCACGGAAAACCACTGTGGTGGATGACTGAAGAATTCTTTCCCTGGTGAAGAAAACACCCTTCACAACAGTTGGCCAGATCAAGAACACTCTCCAGGAGGTAGGTGTATGTGTGTCAAAGTCAACAATCAAGAGAAGACTTCACCAGAGTGAATACAGAGGGTTTACCACAAGATGTAAACCATTGGTGAGCCTCAAAAACCGGAAGGCCAGATTAGAGTTTGCCAAACAACATCTAAAAAGCCTTCAGAGTTCTGGAACAACATCCTTTGGACAGATGAGACCAAGATCAACTTGTACCAGAGTGATGGAAAGAGAAGAGTGTGGAGAAGGAAAGGAACTGCTCATGATCCAAAGCCTACCACCTCATCAGTGAAGCATGGTGGTGGTAGTGTCATGGCGTGGGCATGTATGGCTGCCAAGGGAACTGGTTCTCTTGTATTTATTGATGATGTGACTGCTGACAAAAGCAGCAGGATGAATTCTGAAGTGTTTCGGGCAATATTATCCGCTCATATTCAGCCAAATGCTTCAGAACTCATTGGACGGCGCTTCACAGTGCAGATGGACAATGACCCAAAGCATACTGCGAAAGCAACCAAAGAGTTTTTTAAGGGAAAGAAGTGGAATGTTATGCAATGGCCAAGTCAATCACCTGACCTGAATCCGATTGAGCATGCATTTCACTTGCTGAAGACAAAACTGAAGGGAAAATGCCCCAAAAACAAGCAGGAACTGAAGACCGTTGCAGTAGAGGCCTGGCAGAGCATCACCAGGGATGAAACCCAGCGTCTGGTGATGTCTATGCGTTCCAGACTTCAGGCTGTAATTGACTGCAAAGGATTTGCAACCAAGTATTAAGAAGTGAAAGTTTGATTTATGATTATTAATCTGTCCCATTACTTTTGGTCCCTTAAAAAGTGGCAGGCACATATACAAACTGTTGTAATTCCTACACCGTTCATCTGATTTGGATGTAAATACCCTCATATTAAAGCTGAAAGTCTGCAGATAATGTTTCATTTCAAATCCATTGTGGTGGTGTATAGAGCCAAAAAGATTAGAATTGTGTTGATGTCCCAATATTTATGGACCTGACTGTAATACTACACACAGATACACACTAATACACACAGACATGAGGTAATGAGCTATAACCATGTATCAGCTGATTTAAATAGCTCACAATGTATAATGAGTATAATGTATGAGTATAATGAGTATAATGTATGAGTATATTGAGTATAATGAGTATAATGTATGAGTATAATGAGTATAATGAGTATAATGAGTATAATGAGTATAATGAGTATAATGTATGAGTATAATGAGTATAATGTATGAGTATAATGAGTATAATGAGTATAATGAGTATAATGTATGAGTATAATGTATGAGTATAATGAGTATAATGAGTATAATGAGTATAATGTATGAGTATAATGAGTATAATGTATGAGTATAATGAGTATAATGAGTATAATGTATGAGTATAATGATTATAATGAGTATAATAAGTATAATGAGTATAATGTATGAGTATAATGAGTATAATGTATGAGTATATTGAGTATAATGAGTATAATGTATGAGTATAATGAGTATAATGAGTATAATGTATGAGTATAATGAGTATAATGTATAAGTATAATGAATATAATGTGTGAGTATAATGATTATAATGAGTATAATAAGTATAATGAGTATAATGTATGAGTATAATGAGTATAATGTATGAGTATATTGAGTATAATGAGTATAATGTATGAGTATAATGAGTATAATGAGTATAATGTATGAGTATAATGAGTATAATGTATAAGTATAATGAATATAATGTATGAGTATAATGATTATAATGAGTATAATAAGTATAATGAGTATAATGTATGAGTATAATGAGTATAATGTATGAGTATATTGAGTATAATGAGTATAATGTATGAGTATAATGAGTATAATGAGTATAATGAGTATAATGTATAAGTATAATGAGTATAATGTATGAGTATAATGATTATAATGAGTATAATGAGTATAATAAGTATAATGAGTATAATGTATGAGTATAATGAGTATAATGTATGAGTATAATGAGTATAATGATTATAATGAGTATAATAAGTATAATGAGTATAATGTATGAGTATAATGAGTATAATGATTATAATGAGTATAATAAGTATAATGAGTATAATGTATGAGTATAATGAGTATAATGAGTATAATGTATGAGTATAATGAGTATAATGAGTATTATTAATGTATTAAGTCAACAGAACTTCATTTATTATTAAATTAGTTTATTTATTTTTCTACACAAAAAAGAAATTTTCATAAAAACATAAAAGGTAAAAACTGTGAAGAAAATTTAAAAAAATTAAATTTTACATTTTAAATAAAAACAAAAATAATTTTAATTTTTATTTTAATTTTAAATTGTTTAAAAAAAAGGTTAAAAAAAATTAAAATTAAAACAATATATATATATTTTTAAACGAAATTTAAAATTTAAAAAACAAACATGAGAAAAGTGTATTTGCCATCATGGTGTGGTTTGTCTTTAGCCTATAATGGCTACAGGGCTGTAGATGGTGGAGTCCTCCGCCTTCTCCACCCGCCTGAAAAAATAAGATGAGTCATCGGACAGAGGAAGAGAAAAACCTTCATATGATGTAGCAACAGGTAGAAAGAAGCTGTAATGTTAACCTAACCTGCTCTATACACGCTAAAAGTAGTGATTATTTACATGGAGTCTGGTGGAGATATGCTGCTCTATACACACTAAAAGTAGTGATTATTTACATGGAGTCTGGTGGAGATATGCTGCTCTATACACACTAAAAGTAGTGATTATTTACATGGAGTCTGGTGGAGATATGCTGCTCTATACACGCTAAAAGTAGTGATTATTTACATGGAGTCTGGTGGAGATATGCTGCTCTATACACGCTAAAAGTAGTGATTATTTACATGGAGTCTGGTGGAGATATGCTGCTCTATACACGCTAAAAGTAGTGATTATTTACATGGAGTCTGGTGGAGATATGCTGCTCTATACACGCTAAAAGTAGTGATTATTTACATGGAGTCTGGTGGAGATATGCTGCTCTATACACACTAAAAGTAGTGATTATTTACATGGAGTCTGGTGGAGATATGCTGCTCTATACACACTAAAAGTAGTGATTATTTACATGGAGTCTGGTGGAGATATGCTGCTCTATACACACTAAAAGTAGTGATTATTTACATGGAGTCTGGTGGAGATATGCTGCTCTATACACGCTAAAAGTAGTGATTATTTACATGGAGTCTGGTGGGTTTGGTGATGGTGATTTCTGTTTCATGTTAAACTAAAAGGATCTTACTCTTTAACTAAAAGGTCTATCTCTGTAGGGATCCATCCCATAATGTTGTCACACACTTAGAATAATAATCTGAGTCTGTTGCAGCAACAATATAACTTTTAGTGGACGCTGACTGATTAAAATACCCCCCCCCTTTAATACCAGGTGTGAACAGGGTTTAGCAGCCTCCAGTACCTGGCCTGCTTCTGGTGTGTGAACTGGACCGAGGCGTAGCTGACGTCCTCCACAGCGCTGATGGGTCCCTGACGCTCAGCCGGCGGCTGGCTGCTGATGCTGTAGATGTCATCAGACTGCTGAAAACCACAGAAAGACAGAGATGAAGAAAGACAGGAAGAGATGAGGTAAGACAGAACGAGATGAGGAAAGACAGGAAGACATGAGGAAAGACAAAAAGAGATGAAGAAAGACAGAAAGAGACGAGAAAAGACAGAAAGAGACGAGGAAAGACAGAAAGAGACGAGGAAAGACAGAAAGAGACAAGGAAAGACAGAAAGAAATGCATAAAGACAGAAAGAGACAAGAAAAGACAGAAAGAGATGAGGAAAGACAAAAAGAGACGAGGAAAGACAGAAAGAGACAAGGAAAGACAGAAAGAAATGCATAAAGACAGAAAGAGACGAGGAAAGACAGTAAGAAATGCATAAAGACAGAAAGAGACAAGAAAAGACAGAAAGAGACAAGAAAAGACAGAAAGAGACGAGGAAAGACAGAAAGAGACGAGGAAAGACAGAAAGAGACAAGAAAAGACAGAAAGAGACGAGGAAAGACAGAAAGAGACGAGGAAAGACAGAAAGAGACGAGGAAAGACAGAAAGAGACAAGAAAAGACAGAAAGAGATGAGGAAAGACAAAAAGAGACGAGGAAAGACAGAAAGAGACGAAGAAAGACAGAAAGTGATGAAGAAAGACAAAAAGAGACGAGGAAAGACAGAAAGAGACAAGAAAAGACAGAAAGAGACGAGGAAAGACAGAAAGAGACGAGGAAAGACAGAAAGAGACAAGAAAAGACAGAAAGAGATGAGGAAAGACAAAAAGAGACGAGGAAAGACAGAAAGAGACGAAGAAAGACAGAAAGTGATGAAGAAAGACAAAAAGAGACGAGGAAAGACAGAAAGAGATGAGGAAAGACAGAAAGAGATGCATAAAGACAGGAAGAGACGAAGAAAGACAGGAAGAGACGAAGAAAGACAGGAAGAGACGACGAAAGACAGGAAGAGACGAGGAAAGACAGGAAGAGACGAGGATATAGAGACTCATTACACATCAAACTATAATCAGCAGTGAAAAACCTCGGCCCACCTTCAGGTCCTGGTCCCGGTCCAGTGTCACGGTTAACTGATCTGGACCTGCTGCTCGCTTCCTGCTATACAACACCAAGACCACAATATCAATACAACACCAAGACCACAATATCAATACAACACCAAGACCACAATAACAACACAACACCAAGACCACAATATCAACACAACACCAAGACCACAATATCAACACAACACCAAGACCACAATATCAACACAACACCAAGACCATAATAACAACACAACACCAAGACCACAATAACAACACAACACCAAGACCACAATATCAACACAACACCAAGACCACAATATCAACACAACACCAAAACCACAATATCAACACAACACCAAGACCACAATATCAACACAACACCGAGAACACAATATCAACACAACACCAAGACCACAATATCAACACAACACCAAGACCATAATAACGACACAACACCAAGACCACAATAACAACACAACACCAAGACCACAATATCAACACAACACCAAGACCACAATATCAACACAACACCAAGACCACAATATCAACACAACACGGAGAACACAATATCAACACAACACCAAGAACACAATATCCACACAACATCAAGACCACAATAACAACACAACACCAAGACCACAATAACAACACAACACCAAGACCACAATATCAACACAACACCAAGACCACAATATCAACACAACACCAAGACCACAATAACAACACAACACCAAGACCACAATAACAACACAACACCAAGACCACAATATCAACACAACACCAAGACCACAATATCAACACAACACCGAGACCACAATAGCAACACAACACCAAGACCACAATATCAACACAACACCGAGAACACAATATCAACACAACACCAAGAACACAATATCCACACAACATCAAGACCACAATAACAACACAACACCAAGAACACAATATCCACACCAAAACCACAATGTCAACACAACACCAAGACCACAATGTCAACACAACACCAAGACCACAATGTCAACACAACACAAAGACCACAATATCAACACAACATCAAGACCACAATATCAACACCAAGACCACAATGTCAACACAACACCAAGACCACAATATCAACACAACACCAAGACCACAATGTCAACACAACACCAAGACCACAATATCAACACAACACAAAGACCACAATATCAACACAACATCAAGACCACAATATCAACACCTAGACCACAATAACAACACAACACCAAGACCACAATATCAACACCAAGACCACAATATCAACACCAAAACCACAATAACAACACAACACAAAGACCACAATATCAACACAACACCAAGACCACAATATCAACACAACACCAAGACCACAATATCAACACAACACCAAAACCACAATATCAACACAACACCAAGACCACAATAACAACACAACACCAAAACCACAATAACAACACAAAGACCACAATATCAACACAACACCAAAACCACAATATCAACACAACACCAAGACCACAATAACAACACAACACCAAAACCACAATAACAACACAACACAAAGACCACAATATCAACACCACACCAAGACCACAATGTCAACACAACACCAAGACCACAATATCAACACAACACCAAGACCACAATATCAACACAACACGAAGACCACAATATCAACACAACACCAAGACCAGAATATCAACACCAAGACCACAACACCACAGACTTATGAAACTACCTTTTGATGATGCAGGTGACCAGAATAACAGCGATGATGATGACCAGCAGGACCCCGAGCACCAGACCAACGATCAGGGGCAGCCGCCCCCCCACTCCTGCAGAACACATCAGAC
>JABXJD010000716.1:72500-75000 GCA_013375575.1 Percina caprodes | reverse complement strand
AATATTATTTAAAAAGTTTTTATAAGTATAATTATATTTCATTTTACTATTTTTAAAATTATTTAAAAGGTTTTATAAGTATAATTATATTTTATTTTACTATTTTTTAATATTATTTAAAAGTTTTTATAAGTATAATTATATTTTATTTTACTATTTTTTAATATTATTTAAAAAGTTTTTATAAGTATAATTATATTTTATTTTACTATTTTTAATAGTATTTAAAAAGTTTTTATATGTATAATTATATTTTATTTTACTATTTTTAATATTATTTAAAAGTTTTTATAAGTATAATTATATTTTATTTTACTATTTTTAATATTATTTAAAAGTTTTAATAAGTATAATTATATTTTATTTTACTATTTTTTAATATTATTTACAAAGTTTTTATAAGTATAATTAAATTTTATTTTACTATTTTTTAATATTATTTAAAAGTTTTTATAAGTATAATTATATTTTATTTTACTATTTTTAATATTATTTAAAAGTTTTAATAAGTATAATTATATTTTATTTTACTATTTTTTAATATTATTTAAAAGTTTTTATAATTATAATTATATTTTATTTTACTATTTTTCAATATTATTTAAAAAGTTTTTATAATATAATTATATTTTATTTTACTATTTTTCAATATTATTTAAAAAGTTTTTATAAGTATAATTATGTTTTATTTTACTATTATTTAATTTGTTTTATTATTATTGACAGAACAGGTGTTTATGAGTACAATTCCTGTCCATTACGTAACACTGCGGTGACGCAACAAAAGGGGCGGGGCGTCCACTCCCGCGAGGACCAGTCCGGAGGGGCGGATGTTGTGGTGATGTCTCACTCTGCTCATTTCCGGGAACCGAAGAAGAAGTGACCAGTGTGAGTCACTGCAGCCAACCCTATGTTTATATTCATATTTATTATATTTATTTTAGGGATTCTCTGCATAGTTTAAGGTTTTTAAGAGAAGCCTAAAAGCCTAAAGAGGCTTTAATGTTCCAGTTTCATGGAAAAATATATAATATTCTGCTTTTGGTCCAAAAGATCTTAATTCTTCTTCTTTTATCTGTATAATAATAATAATAATAATAATAATAATAATAATAATAATAATAATAATGTTTTAATCCCTATGGGGAAATTACAATTACATTACAGAAGTCTCTCGTTAGCATCTCGTTAGCATCTTGTTAGCATCTCGGAGGCTACTTCAGACGTTACAGAAGTCTCTCGTTAGCATCTCGGAGGCTACTTCAGACGCTACAGAAGTCTCTCGTTAGCATCTCGGAGGCTACTTCAGACGCTACAGAAGTCTCTCGTTAGCATCTCGGAGGCTACTTCAGACGTTACAGAAGTCTCTCGTTAGCATCTCGGAGGCTACTTCAGACGCTACAGAAGTCTCTCGTTAGCATCTCGGAGGCTACTTCAGACGCTACAGAAGTCTCTCGTTAGCATCTCGGAGGCTACTTCAGACGTTACAGAAGTCTCTCGTTAGCATCTCGGAGGCTACTTCAGACGCTACAGAAGTCTCTCGTTAGCATCTCGGAGGCTACTTCAGACGTTCAGAAGTCTCTCGTTAGCATCTCGGAGGCTACTTCAGACGCTACAGAAGTCTCTCGTTAGCATCTCGGAGGCTACTTCAGACGTTACAGAAGTCTCTCGTTAGCATCTCGGAGGCTACTTCAGACGCTACAGAAGTCTCTCGTTAGCATCTCGGAGGCTACTTCAGACGTTCAGAAGTCTCTCGTTAGCATCTCGGAGGCTACTTCAGACGTTACAGAAGTCTCTCGTTAGCATCTCGGAGGCTACTTCAGACGTTACAGAAGTCTCTCGTTAGCATCTCGGAGGCTACTTCAGACGCTACAGAAGTCTCTCGTTAGCATCTCGGAGGCTACTTCAGACGTTACAGAAGTCTCTCGTTAGCATCTCGGAGGCTACTTCAGACGCTACAGAAGTCTCTCGTTAGCATCTCGGAGGCTACTTCAGACGTTACAGAAGTCTCTCGTTAGCATCTCGGAGGCTACTTCAGACGTTACAGAAGTCTCTCGTTAGCATCTCGGAGGCTACTTCAGACGTTACAGAAGTCTCTCGTTAGCATCTCGGAGGCTACTTCAGACGTTACAGAAGTCTCTCGTTAGCATCTCGGAGGCTACTTCAGACGTTACAGAAGTCTCTCGTTAGCATCTTGTTAGCATCTCGTTAGCATCTCGGAGGCTACTTCAGACGTTACAGAAGTCTCTCTTTAGCATCTCGTTAGCATCTTGTTAGCATCTCGGAGGCTACTTCAGACGTTACAGAAGTCTCTCGTTAGCATCTCGTTAGCATCTCGTTAGCATCTCGTTAGCATCTCGGAGGCTACTTCAGACGTTACAGAAGTCTCTCGTTAGCATCTCGTTAGCATCTCGGAGGCTACTTCAGACGTTACAGAACAATAACAGTGACGACAGCAAAGACTTATTTTCTTATTTTATTTTATTAATTTTTTTCAAAC
>JABXJD010000716.1:55000-65000 GCA_013375575.1 Percina caprodes | reverse complement strand
ATAAAAATAAATTAGATATTTAACAGTACAGTTGAGTTACATTTTATTGATAATACTTAAAAGCTTTTACAGCAGTAAGGTTTTCAATGCAGGACTTACAGGTGTGTATTAGTACTTATACTGCAGTATTCAGCCCGTAGTGTCCCTTTAAGAGCCTGGGTGTGTCTGTATTTTCAGAGTGTGTATTAGTACTTATACTGCAGTATTCAGCCCGTAGTGTCCCTTTAAGAGCCCGTGTGTGTGTCTTTGTTTTCAGAGTGTGTATTAGTACTTATACTGCAGTATTCTGCCCGTAGTGTCCCTTTAAGAGCCGGGTGTGTGTCTTTGTTTTCAGAGTGTGTATTAGTACTTATACTGCAGTATTCTGCCCGTAGTGTCCCTTTAAGAGCCCGTGTGTGTGTCTTTGTTTTCAGAGTGTGTATTAGTACTTATACTGCAGTATTCTGCCCGTAGTGTCCCTTTAAGAGCCCGTGTGTGTGTCTTTGTTTTCAGAGTGTGTATTAGTACTTATACTGCAGTATTCAGCCCGTAGTGTCTGAATAGAGTCTGTGTTTTCAGAGTGTGTATTAGTACTTATACTGCAGTATTCAGCCCGTAGTGTCTGAATAGAGTCTGTGTTTTCAGAGTGTGTATTAGTACTTATACTGCAGTATTCAGCCCGTAGTGTCCCTTTAAGAGTCTAAGTATGTCTGTGTTTTCAGAGTGTGTATTAGTACTTATACTGCAGTATTCAGCCCGTAGTGTCCCTTTAAGAGCCTGTGTGTGTCTGTGTTTTCAGAGTGTGTATTAGTACTTATACTGCAGTATTCAGCCCGTAGTGTCCCTTTAAGAGCCCGTGTGTGTGTCTTTGTTTTCAGAGTGTGTATTAGTACTTATACTGCAGTATTCAGCCCGTAGTGTCCCTTTAAGAGTCTAAGTATGTCTGTGTTTTCAGAGTGTGTATTAGTACTTATACTGCAGTATTCAGCCCGTAGTGTCCCTTTAAGAGCCTGTGTGTGTCTGTGTTTTCAGAGTGTGTATTAGTACTTATACTGCAGTATTCAGCCCGTAGTGTCCCTTTAAGAGCCCGTGTGTGTGTCTTTGTTTTCAGAGTGTGTATTAGTACTTATACTGCAGTATTCAGCCCGTAGTGTCCCTTTAAGAGCCCGGGTGTGTGTGTCTGTGTTTTCAGAGTGTGTATTAGTACTTATACTGCAGTATTCAGCCCGTAGTGTCCCTTTAAGAGCCTGTGTGTGTCTGTGTTTTCAGAGTGTGTATTAGTACTTATACTGCAGTATTCATACTGTAGTGTCCCTTTAAGAGTCTAAGTATGTCTGTGTTTTCAGAGTGTGTATAAGTACTTTTACTGCAGTATTCAGCCCGTAGTGTCCCTTTAAGAGCCTGTGTGTGTGTGTGTCTGTGTTTTCAGAGTGTGTATTAGTACTTATACTGCAGTATTCTACCCATAGTGTCCCTTTAATAGGGCGTGTGTCTGTGTTTTCAGAGTGTGTATTAGTACTTATACTGCAGTATTCAGCCCGTAGTGTCCCTTTAAGAGCCTGTGTGTGTGTGTGTGTCTGTGTTTTCAGAGTGTGTATCAGTACTTATACTGCAGTATTCAGCCCGTAGTGTCCCTTTAAGAGCCCGTGTGTGTGTGTGTCTTCCAGTGTGAGACGCGTGGGGAGCTGCTGGCGTCTCTGTCCTACCAGCCGGTGTCTCACCGTCTCAGCGTGGTCGTCCTGAAGGCTCGCCACCTCCCCAAGATGGACATCACCGGGCTGTCAGCAAGTGAGTCCTCAGCGCAGTACTCCACGTTACGCAAAGTACCGTTACTATAGTCACGTATCTTAAGTATTTATTTATCATTTATTCACACGTCGTAGTTTTAGTCAAAACATTTTAGTTTTGTCTTTTTCCGTCAACAATAATAACAATAACATGTTGACTTAGTCTGAGTCAGCGTTTTTGGACATTGGTGCTGTCTTGTCATCGTCATGGAAACTAAGGTCGTTGACCAGTCTTGTCATCGCCTTGTTATCGTCATGGAAACTAAGGTCGTTGACGAGTCTCGTGAAATATTTGTTTTGTAATTTAAATTTTTTATTTGCAAATATGACAAAGCGGCTCATACGGTGCAGGTTATTATTATTAATAAGACGAAGAGGTCAAGGCAGAAATTATCCTGATCCTGAACCAGATCCTGATCCTGATCCTGATCCAGATCACCAGGAATGTGCAGGCCGAGCGTTTCTCCTATTTATATTTATATTTATATTTATATTTATATTTATATTTATATTTATATTTATTTATTATTTCCAACAGTTTTTGGGATGTTTTGGTTGCTTTGGGTCAGTCCACCGTGAGCTACTGACCCGCACTCGCTAAATCCACTTCAGGTCGGGTGGATTCTCCTGTTATTTTAAGACTCCTCCTCGTCTGGTTTGGAGGACCGGTTTCTGTTTGGTTTGGAGGGCCGGTTTCTGTTTGGTTTGGAGGGCCGGTTTCTGTTTGGTTTGGAGGGCCGGTTTCTGTTTGGTTTGGAGGGCCGGTTTTGGTTAGGTTTGGAGGGCCGGTTTTGGTTAGGTTTGGAGGGCCGGTTTTGGTTAGGTTTGGAGGGCCGGTTTTGGTTAGGTTTGGAGGGCCGGTTTTGGTTAGGTTTGGAGGGCCTGTTTCTGTTTGTTTGGAGGGCCGGTTTTGGGTTGGTTTGGAAGGCTGGTTTTGGGTTTGTTTGGGGGGGCCGGTTCCGGTTGGGAACATCGGTGATGTTGTTTTTCCGAGACATTTTTCCCAAATGAATGTTTTTGTCTTTATCTCGTCCCCAGATCCGTACGTGAAGGTGAACGTCTTCTACGGACGTAAACGCATCGCCAAGAAGAAGACGCACGTGAAGAAGTGCACGCTGAACCCGGTCTTCAACGAGTCCTTCATCTACGACATCCCCCCCGAGCTGCTGCCCGAGATCTCCGTGGAGTTCCTGGTGGTCGACTTCGACCGGACCACCAAGAACGAGGTGCTGGGCCGCCTGCTGCTCGGCCTGCACAGCCCCGCGCCCTCTGGCGCCTCCCACTGGAGGGAGGTCTGCGAAAACCCCCGCCGGCAGATCTCCAAATGGCACAACCTGAGCGAGTACTGAGGGAGGACCTGCTGGGAAACAAAGACACACACACACACAGATACACACACGCAAACAGATACACACACGCACACAGATACACACACAAACACACACACAAACACACACACAAACACACTCTGTTGTGATCAAAGTTAAAGGGTAACTTCGGTATTTTGCAACCTGGATCCTGTTCCCATGTTTTGTGTCTGAGTGACTGATGAGAACAACTATCTTTGAAACTGGTCCAGTATTAATCAGTCAAGTTGTGTTGTTGCTGCAACAGACTCAGATTATTATTCTAAGTGTGTGACAACATTATGGGATGGATCCCTACAGAGATAGACCTTTTAGTTAAAGAGGAAGATCCTTTTAGTTTAACATGAAACAGAAATCACCATCACCAAACCCACCAGACTCCATGTAAATAATCACTACTTTTAGCGTGTATAGAGCAGCATATCTCCACCAGACTCCATGTAAATAATCACTACTTTTAGTGTGTATAGAGCAGCATATCTCCACCAGACTCCATGTAAATAATCACTACTTTTAGTGTGTATAGAGCAGCATATCTCCACCAGACTCCATGTAAATAATCACTACTTTTAGCGTGTATAGAGCAGCATATCTCCACCAGACTCCATGTAAATAATCACTACTTTTAGCGTGTATAGAGCAGCATATCTCCACCAGACTCCATGTAAATAATCACTACTTTTAGTGTGTATAGAGCAGCATATCTCCACCAGACTCCATGTAAATAATCACTACTTTTATCTTCCTAAAACACACTTCATTGAAAGTGGACAGAAACTAAATAAAACTACCAAAAGCCGTCTTGGTTCATCTTTCCTGTTCCAACAATCACCACTCTGGTCTGGTTGGAATAAACTCTTAATTCACCCATTTACATGTGGAGATATGCTGCTCTATACACACTAAAAGTAGTGATTATTTACATGGAGTCTGGTGGAGATATGCTGCTCTATACACGCTAAAAGTAGTGATTATTAACATGGAGTCTGGTGGGTTTGGTGATGGTGATTTCTGTTTCATGTTAAACTAAAAGGATCTTCCTCTTTAACTAAAAGGTCTATCTCTGTAGGGATCCATCCCATAATGTTGTCACACACTTAGAATAATAATCTGAGTCGGGTTACATCACAGCGTTGTTGCTCAACACTGCACCAACTTTAAAGATTGTTGTTCCTATCAGTCTCTCCCGGCTGAGACTTGTACTGAAAGTACCTTTTAAACTCTCCGTCTCTCTTTCTCACACACATCCTGCAGTTCTGTGAACAAAAGAAAACAATTTTAAAAGATGTCCCATGAATCCATGTCTCAGACTGTCCTCGTGTCACCTGGCTGTCCGTGTGTGTAGATGGGGGTTGGGGGGGGGGGGGGCAGTGCTTCATATATGATTTTAAAAAGAAAAAAGAAGATAAAAAAACAAAAACAACGTCCCCTCTTGCTGTTGTCGTCATGCAGTTCATCGCATGTCTGTCCGAAGAGAAAAAACTACAAAACTACAAAATGAAGAAGTGCTGACGTCACGGCGGCAGGAAGAAGAAGAAGAAGAAGACGCCATTTTAAATACTCTCTAACACTGCATATAGCTAATATATCCAAGTATAAGTACTCCTCCGTAGGAGCCAGTCAGACCCTGGTGGGGGGGTTGGACTCTGTCATCGCGCCTCACGCATCCTCAACGGGGATTCACAGTAACGGACCGTAGACGCTGACCAATCAGAGGCAGACCCAGAGACCGTGTATAATACCTGTTTGTATCCTCCTGTCGTCCCCGGGTCCGATCGGACCCTCAGACCCTCAGACCCTCGAACCCTCAGACCCTCAGACCCTCAAACCCTCGGACCCTCAGACCCTCAGACCCTCAAACCCTCGGACCCTCAGACCCTCAAACCCTCGGACCCTCGGACCCTCGAACCCTCGGACCCTCGGACCCTCGGACCCTCGGACCCTCGCTGCGGCTTCCCGACCTGAAGAGTTCTGTTTTTCTGACTCAAAATGTCAAATGAAAGCCTTTCATCGACGTTATGTCGTCTTGTTAACCCGATGATTTTGTCACTTTTTTTGAGCCTTTTGAAATTTTTTGTGGGTTTTTTCCCCCAATTTTCTTTTTACATTTGTCACTTTTTTGACATTTTTGTTACTTTTTTTGACATTTGTTCCCATTTTAATGACATCTTTCTCTCTTTTTTAAAGTTCTTTTTCCAATTGTGTTTTTCTCCAAAAGTTATAAATTTACCAAAAACACCAAACCAGTGAGAGTAGAGACTGATGATTAATAAACAGTCCTCGCTACTTTATGGAACATTAGATTGACAGAAACCCACATTTCTGATATAGAAACCTTATGGAAAGGGGGTCCGCTTAGACCTGAAGACACCGGGGTATAAATGTCTATATCTGAAATCTGAGTTTCTATTTAACCAGATGACCATAAGATGGATCCAACGCTCTTTATGATATAACTGATCTCAACTATTAGTCACAATAACTCATCATTTCTGCTTTTAACTCTAATATTATAATTAATATAAATGATGATGATTGACCATGAAGTCCAGAACGTATAAAACTAAAAAAAAAAATCTGATAAAAGGACAAAAATGTCCATTTTTGTCTGTTTTGGACCCGAGAGACGAGACGAGGGTCAATTACAACGTCCCTCAAGACTCTGATGATCTTCTCTTCATCATCATCATCTTCATCATCATCTTCATCATCATCTCAACAGCTGGAGACGAACGGATTTCATCTCCAGCTCAACTCCAGATCATCTATGCAGCTTTATCCACTAATTATTATTATTATTATTATTAATAATAATAACCCTAATTAACCCTCCTGGGTCCTCCTCCTCCATCAGAAACGTCAGTCTTAACGAGGTCCCTCTTCAGGTTGGACCCAGGAACCACATGTTGGTTAACGAGCTTAAATGAGCCGGTGGAAGGTTTCCTTCCTTCCTTCCTTCTTACCTTCCTTCCTTCCTTCTTACCTTCCTTCCTTCCTTCTTACCTTCTTACCTTCCTTCTTACCTTCCTTCCTTCCTTCTTACCTTCCTTCCTTCCTTCTTACCTTCCTTACTTCTTACCCTCCTTCCTTCCTTACTTCTTTCCTTCCTTACTTCTTACCTTCCTTCCTTACTTCTTACCCTCCTTCCTTCCTTCCTTACTTCTTACCCTCCTTCCTTCATTCCTTACTTCCCTCCTTCCTTCCTTCTTACCTTCCTTCCTAACTGCTTACCTTCCTACCTTTCTTCCTAACTTCTTCCTTTACTCCTTCCTTCTTACCTTCCTTCCCTCCTTCCTTCCTAAGTTATTACCTTCTTTCCCTCCTTCCTTCCTAACTTATTACCTTCCTTCCCTCCTTCCTTCCCTCCTTCCTTCCTAACTTCTTACCTACCTTCCTACCTTTCTTCCTAACTTCTTCCTTTACTCCTTCCTTCTTACCTTCCTTCCCTCCTTCCTTCCTCCCATGTTATGCATTCTTTCTTTGTCCTCTGACTGAACTGCTGTTTCTTCATCGTTTTTAAAGTGATGATAACATATTTTCTCTGTAATATAATATTTCATATTTAATCCTTTTATCAACGTTACGTCTTTTTAACCTTTTGTGTTTTTCCCTCCGATGATTTTGTCAACGTTTGTCAAATTTTTCTGAGGTTTTTGAATTTTTTTTTTTTACATTTGTCACTTTTATTGACATTTTTATTTTTTTTTACTTTTTTAAAGTTCTTTTAACGATTGTTTTTTTCTCCAAAAGTTATAAATTTGACCAAAAACACCAAACCAGTGACAGTAGAGACTGATGATTAATGGACCGTCCTCGCTACTTTATGGAACATTAGATTGACAGAAACCCACATTTCTGATATAGAAACCTTATGGAAAGGGGGTCCGCTTAGACCTGAAGACACCAGGAGGGCTAATCATCATTATTATTATTATTAAAAGTAATAAAACGATTAATTGATAATTCAAATCATTGTTTTTCTATCTAGTTGACACTGATTTTGTTGGTTTCTTTACGTCTTAAAGCTCTTCTAACCCCCCTCCAGTCTGCTGGGGGGGCGGCCGACAGCTCGCTACCTTTAAGAACCGTAGAAGAAGAACCTGGGCCATGTAAAGAGGTCCCGAGACCGATGTAGATTTGTACAGATATTGAGATGTTTGCTGGTTCCTTCCTGTCTGATGTCCTCGGAGCTTCAGTGTGTTTGAGCCCCCCTGCTGTAAACCGGATGCTAACCTCTGTTAGCTTTGTTAAGCACTAATAAAAAGAAACGAGTTAGCCATGAACGCCTCGCCTGACGTCTGCTTTTTACCTCACAACGATGTCCTCTTCCTTCTGTCTTCATGGCGGGGTCTGAGCCCACGTCCACTAGGAGCCCACATGTCTGCTCGGAGCCCACATGTCCACTAGGAGCCCACATGTCCGCTCGGAGCCCACATGTCTTCTAGGAGCCCACGTGTCTGCTCAGAGCCCACATGTCAGCTCGGAGCCCACATGTCCACTAGGAGCCCACATGTCTGCTCGGAGCCCACATGTCCACTAGGAGCCCACATGTCTGCTCGGAGCCCACATGTCCACTAGGAGCCCACATGTCCGCTCGGAGCCCACATGTCTGCTCGGAGCCCACATGTCTTCTAGGAGCCCACATGTCCACTAGGAGCCCACATGTCCGCTCGGAGCCCACATGTCTGCTCGGAGCCCACATGTCTGCTCAGAGCCCACATGTCTGCTCGGAGCCCACATGTCTTCTAGGAGCCCACATGTCTGCTCAGAGCCCACATGTCTGCTCGGAGCCCACATGTCCACTAGGAGCCCACATGTCTGCTCGGAGCCCACATGTCCTCTAGGAGCCCACATGTCTGCTCGGAGCCCACATGTCTTCTAGGAGCCCACATGTCTGCTCGGAGCCCACATGTCTTCTAGGAGCCCACATGTCTTCTAGGAGCCCACATGTCTGCTCGGAGCCCACATGTCTGCTCGGAGCCCACATGTCTGCTCGGAGCCCACATGTCTGCTCGGAGCCCACATGTTATAGAGTGTGGTCTAGACCTGCTCTATCTGGTCTAGACCTACTCTATCTGGTCTAGACCTGCTCTATCTGGTCTAGACCTGCTCTATCTGTAAGTGTCTCCAGATAACTCTTGTTATGAATTGATACTATAAATAAAAATTGAAAATTGAATTGACATGTCCGCTCGGAGCCGACATGTTGGCTCTATGGTGGCCCTCCTCGGTGATGGTGGCCCCTCCTCGGTGATGGTGGCCCCTCCTCGGTGATGGTGCCCCCTCCTCGGTGATGGTGGCCCCTCCTCGGTGATGGTGCCCCCTCCTCGGTGAAGGTGCCCCCCTCCTCGGTGATGGTGCCCCCCCCTCGGTGATGGTGCCCCTCCTCGGTGATGATGCCCCCTCCTCGGTGATGGTGCCCCCCCCTCGGTGAAGGTGCCCCCTCCTCGGTGATGGTGCCCCTCCTCGGTGATGATGCCCCCTCCTCGGTGATGGTGCCCCCCCTCGGTGATGGTGGCCCTCCTCGGTGATGGTGCCCCTCCTCGGTGAAGGTGCCCTCCTCGGTGATGGTGCCCCTCCTCGGTGAAGGTGCCCCCCTCCTCGGTGATGGTGCCCCTCCTCAGTGAAGGTGCCCCCCCCCTCGGTGATGGTGCCCCTCCTCGGTGATGGTGCCCCCCCCTCGGTGATGGTGCCCCTCCTCGGTGATGGTGCCCCCCCCTCGGTGATGGTGCCCCTCCTCAGTGAAGGTGCCCCCTCGGTGATGGTGCCCCTCCTCGGTGATGGTGCCCCCTCGGTGATGGTGCCCCCCCCTCGGTGATGGTGCCCCTCCTCGGTGATGGTGCCCCTCCTCGGTGATGGAGGAGGAACATTTACTGCACACAAACATTATGAAAAATAATTTCCCATAAATATAACGTACATGAATGATAAATAAGTACATAAAGTGTACATGGATGAGCCAAACATGCACCAGCTCTTACTTTGAAAGGCTCCACACTTCCGGTCTGAGGTAGGTGTGGTACCAGCGTCTGACCAGCAGGGGACAGCGTGGGACCAAACCTCAGAACCTGGTCTTCAAGTTTAATCACAATAATGTCTTCATTCATAAAGAGCTTTTCAGGACAAGTTACAAAAGGGTTAACATTCAATTTAACACTCATGTTGTCCTCATGTTGTCCTCATGTCTTCATGTTGTCCTCATGTTGTCCTCATGTCTTCATGTTGTCCTCATGTTGTCCTCATGTCTTCATGTTGTCCTCATGTTGTCCTCATATCCTCATGTTGTCCTCATGTCTTCATGTTGTCCTCATGTTGTCCTCATGTCTTCATGTTGTCCTCATGCTGTCCCCATGTCGTCCTCATGTTGTCTTCATGTTGTCCCCATGTCGTCCTCATGTTGTCCCCATGTTGTCCTCATGTTGTCCCCATGTCGTCCTCATGTTGTCCCCATGTTGTCCCCATGTTGTCCTCATGTTGTCCCCATGTTGCCCTCATGTTGTCCCCATGGTGTCCTCATGTTGTCCCCATGTTGCCCTCATGTTGTCCCCATGGTGTCCTCATGTTGTCCCCATGTTGCCCTCATGTTGTCCCCATGGTGTCCTCATGTTGTCCTCATGTTGGCCTCATGTTGTCCTCATGTTGCCCTCATGTCGTCCTCATGTTGTCCCCATGTTGTCCTCATGTTGCCTTCATGTTGTCCTCATGTTGCCCTCATGTTGTCCCCATGTTGTCCTCATGTTGCCTTCATGTTGTCCTCATGTTGTCCTCATGTTGTCCCCATGTTGTCCCCATGTTGTCCTCATGTTGTCCCCATGTTGTCCTCATGTTGGCCTCATGTTGTCCTCATGTTGTCCCCATGTTGTCCTC
>JABXJD010000716.1:7500-47500 GCA_013375575.1 Percina caprodes | reverse complement strand
CTCTAACCTGTCTCTCTAACCTGTCTCTCTATCCTGTCTGTGTCTCTGTCTCTCTAACCTGTCTGTCTCTCTAACCTGTCTCTCTATCCTGTCTGTCTCCCTACCTGTCTGTGTCTCTGTCTCTCTAAACTGTCTCCCTACCTGTCTGTGTCTCTGTCTCTCTAACCTGTCTCTCTAACCTGTCTCTCTACCTGTCTGTGTCTCTGTCTCTCTAACCTGTCTGTCTCTCTAACCTGTCTCTCTATCCTGTCTGTCTCCCTACCTGTCTGTGTCTCTGTCTCTCTAAACTGTCTCCCTACCTGTCTGTCTCTCTGTCTCTCTAACCTGTCTGTGTCTCTGTCTCTCTAACCTGTCTGTCTCTCTAACCTGTCTGTGTCTCTGTCTCTCTAACCTGTCGCTCTAACCTGTCTCTCTATCCTGTCTGTCTCTCTAACCTGTCTCTCTAACCTGTCTGTGTCTCTGTCTCTCTAACCTGTCGCTCTAACCTGTCTCTCTATCCTGTCTGTCTCTCTAACCTGTCTCTCTAACCTGTCTCTCTAACCTGTCTCTCTACCTGTCTGTGTCTCTGTCTCTCTATCCTGTCTGTCTCTCTAACCTGTCTCTCTATCCTGTCTGTCTCCCTACCTGTCTGTGTCTCTGTCTCTCTAAACTGTCTCCCTACCTGTCTGTCTCTCTGTCTCTCTAACCTGTCTGTGTCTCTGTCTCTCTAACCTGTCTGTCTCTCTAACCTGTCTGTGTCTCTGTCTCTCTAACCTGTCGCTCTAACCTGTCTCTCTATCCTGTCTGTCTCTCTAACCTGTCTCTCTAACCTGTCTGTGTCTCTGTCTCTCTAACCTGTCGCTCTAACCTGTCTCTCTATCCTGTCTGTCTCTCTAACCTGTCTCTCTAACCTGTCTCTCTATCCTGTCTGTCTCCCTACCTGTCTGTGTCTCTGTCTCTCTAAACTGTCTCCCTACCTGTCTGTGTCTCTGTCTCTCTAACCTGTCTCTCTAACCTGTCTCTCTACCTGTCTGTGTCTCTGTCTCTCTAACCTGTCTCTCTAACCTGTCTCTCTAACCTGTCTCTCTATCCTGTCTGTCTCTCTAACCTGTCTCTCTATCCTGTCTGTCTCCCTACCTGTCTGTGTCTCTGTCTCTCTAAACTGTCTCCCTACCTGTCTGTCTCTCTGTCTCTCTAACCTGTCTGTGTCTCTGTCTCTCTAACCTGTCTGTCTCTCTAACCTGTCTGTGTCTCTGTCTCTCTAAACTGTCTCTCTACCTGTCTGTGTCTCTGTCTCTCTAACCTGTCTCTCTAACCTGTCTCTCTAACCTGTCTCTCTATCCTGTCTGTCTCTCTAACCTGTCTCTCTATCCTGTCTGTCTCCCTACCTGTCTGTGTCTCTGTCTCTCTAAACTGTCTCCCTACCTGTCTGTCTCTCTGTCTCTCTAACCTGTCTGTGTCTCTGTCTCTCTAACCTGTCTGTCTCTCTAACCTGTCTGTGTCTCTGTCTCTCTAACCTGTCGCTCTAACCTGTCTCTCTATCCTGTCTGTCTCTCTAACCTGTCTCTCTAACCTGTCTCTCTATCCTGTCTGTCTCCCTACCTGTCTGTGTCTCTGTCTCTCTAAACTGTCTCCCTACCTGTCTGTCTCTCTGTCTCTCTAACCTGTCTGTCTCTCTGTCTCTCTAACCTGTCTGTGTCTCTGTCTCTCTATCCTGTCTGTCTCTCTAACCTGTCTGTCTCTCTCTATCCTGTCTGTCTCTCTAACCTGTCTCTCTATCCTGTCTGTCTCTCTACCTGTCTGTGTCTCTGTCTCTCTAAACTGTCTGTGTCTCTGTCTCTCTAAACTGTCTGTGTCTCTGTCTCTCTATCCTGTCTGTCTCTCTAAACTGTCTGTGTCTCTGTCTCTCTAAACTGTCTCCCTACCTGTCTGTCTCTCTGTGTGTCAGGTGTGGAGTGGGAGCGGCGGGTGAAGGTCCTTGATGATGAAGAGGAGGATGATGAAGAGCCCAGAGTGACGATGAGGGTCTTCATCCTCCTGCTGAGACTCAGGCTGCAGCTCTATGACGGTCTGCTGACGCTCGGGGACACGCTGCAGACCGCCGCACACGAGGTCCCCACACACACACACACACACACACACACACACACACACACACACACACACACACACACACATTAATGACATCATCAGGTATTAATGCCATGTGATGAAACTTACAGTCCAGCGTCCTGTGTTCCCTGCAGGTGGGTCTTGGTTGGGTCCTGCAGCCGCTTGGGGAGACCCTGCAGTACCTCCAGAGCCTCCTGGTGGAGCTGGCGTACCGGGCCCAGAACCTCCTGGTGGACTTGGCGTACCGTGTCCAGAGCCTCCTGGTAGAGCTGGCGTACCGGGCTCAGAACCTCCTGGTGGACTTGGCGTACCGTGTCCAGAGCCTCCTGGTGGAGCTGGCGTACCGGGCCCAGAACCTCCTGGTGGCGTACCGTGTCCAGAGTCTCCTGGTGGAGCTGGGGTACCGGGTCCAGAGTCTCCTGGTGGAGCTGGCGTACCAGGTCCAGAGTCTCCTGGTGGAGCTGGCGTACCGGGCCCAGATCCAGCCGCCACTCAGAGACCTGCTGGAACTTTCCCAGGTGCTCCTGCAGCTGATGATTAACAGCACGCCGCTCTACACCATGGTGAGACACGCTGATTAGAAACAAGCAGTAATGTTGCCCTACAGGACAGATTCAGCATCACCAAACCCACCAGACTCCATGTTAATAATCACTACTTTTAGTGTGTATAGAGCAGCATATCTCCACCAGACTCCATGTAAATAATCACTACTTTTAGCGTGTATAGAGCAGCATATCTCCACCAGACTCCATGTAAATAATCACTACTTTTAGCGTGTATAGAGCAGCATATCTCCACCAGACTCCATGTAAATAATCACTACTTTTAGCGTGTATAGAGCAGCATATCTCCACCAGACTCCATGTTAATAATCACTACTTTTAGCGTGTATAGAGCAGCATATCTCCACCAGACTCCATGTAAATAATCACTACTTTTAGTGTGTATAGAGCAGCATATCTCCACCAGACTCCATGTAAATAATCACTACTTTTAGCGTGTATAGAGCAGCATATCTCCACCAGACTCCATGTAAATAATCACTACTTTTAGCGTGTATAGAGCAGCATATCTCCACCAGACTCCATGTAAATAATCACTACTTTTAGTGTGTATAGAGCAGCATATCTCCACCAGACTCCATGTAAATAATCACTACTTTTAGCGTGTATAGAGCAGCATATCTCCACCAGACTCCATGTAAATAATCACTACTTTTAGTGTGTATAGAGCAGCATATCTCCACCAGACTCCATGTAAATAATCTCTACTTTTAGCGTGTATAGAGCAGCATATCTCCACCAGACTCCATGTTAATAATCACTACTTTTAGCGTGTATAGAGCAGCATATCTCCACATGTAAATGGGTGAATTAAGAGTTTATTCCAACCAGACCAGAGTGGTGATTGTTGGAACAGTGGAAAGATGAACCAAGACGGCTTTTGGTCGTTTTATTTAGTTTCTGTCCACTTGGAATGAAGTGTGTTGTACGATGATAAAAGTAGTGATTATTTACATGGAGTCTGGTGGGTTTGGTGTCCCTTTTTAATTACTTAAAATAAATCCCAGCTTCTGTCCAATTATCATCCATTGACAAATCATTTATTGAGTGAAGAACAGCGACCTGATTCAAATGCTCGGGTGGAGTAATTTTCTAAACAGTTTCCCCTGCTTCCAGTCTTTGTGCTAACAAAGCTAGCCTAAACATCGTCCTGAAGCTATCAAAGACTGATATTTACAGAAAAATACATAAATATATAAATAACTAAGTATGAGTGATTGTTTTCCAGCTCCAGCAGCCGTCTGCTCAGGAGGTGCAGGACTTCCTGAACCAGGACCTTACGGCCGACGGTTCGTCTCATCGCAGTTCCGCTAACAGTCTCTTCCTGAAGGCGATGGACGGACGTCCTCGCCGCCGCCGGAGTCGCATCACCCGGGGCTCCCCCGACCCCCCCAACGGCTGCCAGCGCTCCGGCCTGACGGAGCCAACGGCCCGGAAGGTGGAGGGGGAAGAGCTGCTCCTCGAACCGCTCCGACAGCCCGAGAGCCAGGACGTCTTCGATGAGCTGAGCCCCGACAACGCCGACAACGCCAAGAAAGCCGACAACAAAAACACTGAAGAAGCCGAAATTTCAGAACCCGAAAACTCTGAAAAAGCCAAAATTTCAGAATTTGACAACGCTGAAAAAGCCAAAATATCAGAATCCGAAAACGCTGAAATAGCCAAAATATCAGAATCCGAAAACGCTGAAAAAGCCGAAATTTCAGAATCTGAAAACGCTGAAAAAGCCGAAATTTCAGAATCTGAAAACTCTGAAAACTCTGAAAAAGCAGAAAATTCAGAATCCGAAAACGCTGAAAAAGCCGAAATTTCTGAATCTGAAAACTCTGAAGCCGAAATTTCAGAATTCGACAACGTTGAAAAAGCAAAAATTTCAGAATCCGACAACACAGAAATCGCAGAAACGGACTACGACAAAAAAGAAAATGCAGACGTTAGCAACAACGAAGAAGCCGACAACGCCGAACTGCGTCCGACGCCACAGATCGTCTCTCAGGACCAGAAGGTCCATGAGGACCCGAGTCCCGACTCCCCCGACGACAACGCCGAACTGCGTCTGACGCCACAGATCGTCTCTCAGGACCAGAAGGTCCATGAGGACCCGAGTCCCGACTCCCCCGACGACAACGCCGAACTGCGTCTGACGCCACAGATCGTCTCTCAGGACCAGAAGGTCCATGAGGACCCGAGTCCCGACTCCCCCGACGACAACGCCGCCGAAACGTCCGACGCCCAACTCCGGCCCGCCGCCGCCCAACGCCGGCCGTCCGCCGCCGAGCTGCTCCTGGCGCCGCTCAAACAGTTCGTCGCTCAGAGCCAGAAGGTCTTCGAGTTACTGAGCCCCGACGCCCCCGACGACGACCCCGACGACGACCCCAACTACGCAAAGAGCACCGAAACCGACGAGGACGCCGAGCTGCTCCTGGCGCCGCTCAAACAGTTCGTCTCTCAGAGCCAGAAGGTCTTCGAGTTACTGAGCCCCGACAACGCCGACGACGACGAAAATTCTGAATCCGAAATTTCAGAATCCCAAAACGATGAAAAAGCCAAAATTGCAGACCCAGAAGGTCTTTGAGTTCCTGAACCCCGACAACGCCGACAGCGACTGTTTAACATGCCGATGATGTCATCAGCCTCAAAAAATACTTCTGAGAAGAAAGAAGTCGGTCCTAAAATCTCTTTATTTCACTAATAATCTTACTTATGAAAATGTTTTTCAAGCTTTCATCCATCATGGAGTCACGCAGTCTCTTAGTGGTCTATATATATACATATATAATATATATATATTATATATATATATAATATATATATATATATATATTATATTATATATATTATATATATATAATATATATAACATATATATATTATATATATAATAAATATATAATATATATATTATATATATAATATAATATATATTTATAATATAATATATATATAATATATATATTATATTATATATATAATATATATATATTATATATATAGTATAATATAATATATATAACATAACATATATATTATATATATTTATATATATAACATAATATACTGTATATATATATATTATGTTATATATTATATATTTATTATGTTATATATCTATTATATATAACATAATATATATAACATTATATATATATTATGTTATATATATCATATATTATATAATATATATAATATATATAACATTATATATATTATATAATATATAGATTGTTATATATATTATATATATATATATAATATAAAATTATATATATAATATATATATATTGTTATATATATTATATATAATATATACAACATAATATATATATATATGTTATATATATTATATATAATATATACAACATAATATATATATATATATATATATATATTTCACAGCCTGTAAACTGTCTCTGTATCTCTTCAGACATGTTTAAAATAATAATTATAATATATTAATAATAATAAAGCTTTTGGACTCTGCAGCTTCAGTTTGTTTCACATTCTGTTCATTTTGCTTTAATATGAAAAAACAACAAGTTCAGGAACATAAATCTACTTTTAATGATATTAAAATAATAAATGTAAAACTTTATTCTGTAAAGACTTTGCAGGTACCCTGAGAGAGAGAGAGAGACAGATGGAGAGAGAGAGAGAGAGAGAGAGAGAGACAGATGGAGAAAGAGAGAGAGAGACAGATGGAGAGAGAGAGAGAGAGACAGATGGAGAGAGAGAGAGAGAGAGAGAGAGAGAGAGAGAGAGAGAGAGACAGATTGAGAAAGAGAGACAGAGAGAGAGATGGAGAGAGAGAGACAGATGGAGAAAGAGAGAGAGAGACAGATGGAGAAAGAGAGAGAGAGACAGATGGAGAGAGAGAGAGAGAGACAGATTGAGAAAGAGAGAGAGAGAGACAGATGGAGAGAGAGACAGAGAGAGAGAGAGAGAGAGAGAGAGACAGATTGAGAGAGAGAGAGAGAGAGAGAGAGACAGATTGAGAAAGAGAGAGAGAGACAGATGGAGAAAGAGAGAGAGAGACAGATGGAGAGAGAGAGAGAGAGACAGATTGAGAAAGAGAGAGAGAGAGACAGATGGAGAAAGAGACAGATTGAGAGAGAGAGAGAGAGAGAGAGATGGAGAGAGAGAGACAGAGAGAGAGATGGAGAGAGAGAGACAGAGAGAGAGAGAGAGAGAGAGAGAGAGAGATGGAAAGAGAGAGACAGATGGAGAAAGAGAGAGACAGATGGAGAGAGAGAGATGGAGAGAGACAGATGGAGAGAGAGACAGAGAGAGAGAGAGAGACAGATGGAGAAAGAGACAGATTGAGAGAGAGAGAGAGAGATGGAGAGAGAGAGACAGAGAGAGAGATGGAGAGAGAGAGACAGATGGAGAAAGAGAGAGACAGATGGAGAGAGAGAGATGGAGAGAGACAGATGGAGAGAGAGAGACAGATGGAGAGAGAGAGACAGATGGAGAGAGAGAGATGGAGAGAGACAGATGGAGAGAGAGAGACAGATGGAGAGAGAGAGAGACAGATGGAGAGAGAGAGACAGATGGAGAGAGAGAGACAGATGGAGAGAGAGAGATGGAGAGAGACAGATGGAGAGAGAGAGACAGATGGAGAGAGAGAGACAGATGGAGAGAGAGAGTTCATCGTATTCTTGATGTTCAGATTAAAGCTGAAAACAGATTAATATTAATGAAGAGACGAAGGGGCCGACTCGTTAACCAGCAACATGACTCAGCATTTCATCAATGACCCCCTGATGTAATGGTTGCAGCGATGTCACATGACAGGAAGAGGAAACAGCTGGAGGTTACACAACATCTCGGCTAATATAAGATCATATTTTAATACTTATTACAGTAGCCTCCGAGATGCTAACGAGATGCTAACAAGATGCTAACGAGAGACTTCTGTAGCGTCTGAAGTAGCCTCCGAGATGCTAACGAGAGACTTCTGTAGCGTCTGAAGTAGCCTCCGAGATGCTAACGAGAGACTTCTGTAACGTCTGAAGTAGCCTCCGAGATGCTAACGAGAGACTTCTGTAGCGTCTGAAGTAGCCTCCGAGATGCTAACGAGAGACTTCTGTAAGGCCTGAAGTAGCCTCCGAGATGCTAACGAGAGACTTCTGTAGCCTGAAGTAGCCTCCGAGATGCTAACGAGAGACTTCTGTAACGTCTGAAGTAGCCTCCGAGATGCTAACGAGAGACTTCTGTAGCGTCTGAAGTAGCCTCCGAGATGCTAACGAGAGACTTCTGTAGCGTCTGAAGTAGCCTCCGAGATGCTAACGAGAGACTTCTGTAACGTCTGAAGTAGCCTCCGAGATGCTAACGAGAGACTTCTGTAACGTCTGAAGTAGCCTCCGAGATGCTAACGAGAGACTTCTGTAAGCCTGAAGTAGCCTCCGAGATGCTAACGAGAGACTTCTGTAACGTCTGAAGTAGCCTCCGAGATGCTAACGAGAGACTTCTGTAGCGTCTGAAGTAGCCTCCGAGATGCTAACGAGAGACTTCTGTAACGTCTGAAGTAGCCTCCGAGATGCTAACGAGAGACTTCTGTAGCGTCTGAAGTAGCCTCCGAGATGCTAACGAGAGACTTCTGTAGCGTCTGAAGTAGCCTCCGAGATGCTAACGAGAGACTTCTGTACTAAATTAGATTATGCTAGCTTAGATTTTGCGAGATTTAGCGTAGCTTTGGACCCTTCACACGCAACCGTCCAACAGTTTGAACTTCAGTTCCCAGAATCCTCAGGGAAAACATCCATCTTCGTCCTCTTGGAGTGTAACGTGTCCATCAGAGCATCCCGCAGCCTCTTCCTCGTCTCCTTCAGTTTGGTCTCGTATGACATCACTTCCTGTTCCGGCGCCGTGACCTTTGACCCCTCGCTCTCCGGCGCGTCGTTTGAAGTAGCCTCCGAGGGGTCGGAGACACATTTCTCTCTCGACATGAACTGCGCTTCCAAACACATCATCTTCTCCTGCAGTTTGTTCAGAAAGACGTCGTCCTGCAACAGATTACAATTACTCACATGTTGTTTGTGTACTTTTAGTTTTTAAAATCTGTATTTTTGATTTTTACTTCTGTAAAATGTTTTGTTGGAAGTATTTTGCTACATTTTGAATCCATTACTATATCAAAAAGCAAATTAACAGCCCTGAAATCACCATCACCAAACCCACCAGACTCCATGTAAATAATCACTACTTTTATCAGCGTACAACACACTTCATTCCAAGTGGACAGAAACTAAATAAAACTACCAAAAGCCGTCTTGGTTCATCTTTCCACTGTTACAACAATCACCACTCTGGTCTGGTTGGAATAAACTCTTAATTCACCCATTTACATGTGGAGATATGCTGCTCTATACACGCTAAAAGTAGTGATTATTTACATGGAGTCTGGTGGAGATATGCTGCTCTATACATGCTAAAAGTAGTGATTATTTACATGGAGTCTGGTGGAGATATGCTGCTCTATACACGCTAAAAGTAGTGATTATTAACATGGAGTCTGGTGGAGATATGCTGCTCTATACACGCTAAAAGTAGTGATTATTAACATGGAGTCTGGTGGAGATATGCTGCTCTATACACGCTAAAAGTAGTGATTATTTACATGGAGTCTGGTGGAGATATGCTGCTCTATACACGCTAAAAGTAGTGATTATTTACATGGAGTCTGGTGGAGATATGCTGCTCTATACACGCTAAAAGTAGTGATTATTAACATGGAGTCTGGAGGAGATATGCTGCTCTATACACACTAAAAGTAGTGATTATTTACATGGAGTCTGGTGGAGATATGCTGATCTATACACGCTAAAAGTAGTGATTATTTACATGGAGTCTGGTGGAGATATGCTGATCTATACACGCTAAAAGTAGTGATTATTTACATGGAGTCTGGTGGAGATATGCTGCTCTATACACGCTAAAAGTAGTGATTATTAACATGGAGTCTGGTGGAGATATGCTGATCTATACACGCTAAAAGTAGTGATTATTTACATGGAGTCTGGTGGAGATATGCTGATCTATACACGCTAAAAGTAGTGATTATTTACATGGAGTCTGGTGGAGATATGCTGCTCTATACACGCTAAAAGTAGTGATTATTAACATGGAGTCTGGTGGAGATATGCTGCTCTATACACGCTAAAAGTAGTGATTATTAACATGGAGTCTGGTGGAGATATGCTGCTCTATACACGCTAAAAGTAGTGATTATTTACATGGAGTCTGGTGGAGATATGCTGCTCTATACACGCTAAAAGTAGTGATTATTTACATGGAGTCTGGTGGAGATATGCTGCTCTATACACGCTAAAAGTAGTGATTATTAACATGGAGTCTGGAGGAGATATGCTGCTCTATACACACTAAAAGTAGTGATTATTTACATGGAGTCTGGTGGAGATATGCTGATCTATACACGCTAAAAGTAGTGATTATTTACATGGAGTCTGGTGGAGATATGCTGATCTATACACGCTAAAAGTAGTGATTATTTACATGGAGTCTGGTGGAGATATGCTGCTCTATACACGCTAAAAGTAGTGATTATTAACATGGAGTCTGGTGGAGATATGCTGATCTATACACGCTAAAAGTAGTGATTATTTACATGGAGTCTGGTGGAGATATGCTGATCTATACACGCTAAAAGTAGTGATTATTTACATGGAGTCTGGTGGAGATATGCTGCTCTATACACGCTAAAAGTAGTGATTATTAACATGGAGTCTGGTGGAGATATGCTGCTCTATACACGCTAAAAGTAGTGATTATTTACATGGAGTCTGGTGGAGATATGCTGCTCTATACATGCTAAAAGTAGTGATTATTTACATGGAGTCTGGTGGAGATATGCTGCTCTATACACACTAAAAGTAGTGATTATTAACATGGAGTCTGGTGGAGATATGCTGCTCTATACACACTAAAAGTAGTGATTATTTACATGGAGTCTGGTGGAGATATGCTGCTCTATACACACTAAAAGTAGTGATTATTAACATGGAGTCTGGTGGAGATATGCTGCTCTATACACGCTAAAAGTAGTGATTATTAACATGGAGTCTGGTGGGTTTGGTGATGGTGATTTCTGTTTCATGTTAAACTAAAAGGATCTTCCTCTTTAACATAAAGGTCTATCTCTGTAGGGATCCATCCCATAATGTTGTCACACACTTAGAATAATAATCTGAGTCTGTTGCAGCAACAACAGATGATGAACATCTGTCCTGTAGGGTAACATTACAGCTTGTTTCTACCTGATGATGAACATCTGTCCTGTAGGGTAACATTACAGCTTGTTTCTACCTGATGCTGAACATCTGTCCTGTAGGGTAACATTACAGCTTGTTTCTACCTGATGATGAACATCTGTCCTGTAGGGTAACATTACAGCTTGTTTCTACCTGATGATGAACATCTGTCCTGTAGGGTAACATTACAGCTTGTTTCTACCTGATGATGAAAATCTGTCCTGTAGGGTAACATTACAGCTTGTTTCTCCCTGATGATGAACATCTGTCCTGTAGGGTAACATTACAGCTTGTTTCTACCTGATGATGAACATCTGTCCTGTAGGGTAACATTACAGCTTGTTTCTACCTGATGATGAAAATCTGTCCTGTAGGGTAACATTACAGCTTGTTTCTCCCTGATGATGAACATCTGTCCTGTAGGGTAACATTACAGCTTGTTTCTCCTGATGCTGAACATCTGTCCTGTAGGGTAACATTACAGCTTGTTTCTCCCTGATGATGAACATCTGTCCTGTAGGGTAACATTACAGCTTGTTTCTCCCTGATGATGAACATCTGTCCTGTAGGGTAACATTACAGCTTGTTTCTACCTGATGCTGAACATCTGTCCTGTAGGGTAACATTACAGCTTGTTTCTACCTGATGCTGAACATCTGTCCTGTAGGGTAACATTACAGCTTGTTTCTACCTGATGATGAACATCTGTCCTGTAGGGTAACATTACAGCTTGTTTCTACCTGATGATGAACATCTGTCCTGTAGGGTAACATTACAGCTTGTTTCTACCTGATGATGAACATCTGTCCTGTAGGGTAACATTACAGCTTGTTTCTCCCTGATGCTGAACATCTGTCCTGTAGGGTAACATTACAGCTTGTTTCTACCTGATGATGAACATCTGTCCTGTAGGGTAACATTACAGCTTGTTTCTACCTGATGATGAACATCTGTCCTGTAGGGTAACATTACAGCTTGTTTCTACCTGATGATGAACATCTGTCCTGTAGGGTAACATTACAGCTTGTTTCTCCCTGATGATGAACATCTGTCCTGTAGGGTAACATTACAGCTTGTTTCTACCTGATGATGAACATCTGTCCTGTAGGGTAACATTACAGCTTGTTTCTACCTGATGATGAACATCTGTCCTGTAGGGTAACATTACAGCTTGTTTCTACCTGATGATGAACATCTGTCCTGTAGGGTAACATTACAGCTTGTTTCTCCCTGGACCAGTTTCATAGACTGTTCCCATGAGCCATCGTCATGGTTTCTAGACGTTAACGTTGGTTTACCGGTGCAGTGTGTTGGAACAGCCCCCGGACGTCAGACAGGAAGTGTGCGGCGGTCTGGTACGCCGGCGAGCCGCGAGTCAGGCGCTGCGTCATCCCGTCCAGGCGGCTCTGGGAACCAGCAAGCAGCAGCGTTGGCACTTTGTTCCTCAACGTTTTTCTTCCTGCACTTTTTGATGTTTTTTCCGATATTTTTGTCACTTTTTTCAACGTTCTCTTATCTTTTGCTTTCAAATGCTATAAAATTTAATAAAAACACCCAAAATGCAAAGAAATGTGTAACCTGGTCATTTATTGTACGTTGAAGAGCGACTTATGGAACCATCTCATTATTATTTGGACATTTTGGTTGAAAGAAACCCAAATTTCTGATATAGAAACCTTTAGTCAAGGTGACCCGAGAACAGCTGGAGGGTTAAATAATAATAATAATAATAATAATAATAATAATAACAATAATAATAATAATAACAATAACAATATTAATATTAATAATAATAATATTAATAATAATAATAATAATAATAATAACAATATTAATAATAATAATAATAATAATAACAATAATAATAACAATATTAATATTAATAATAATAATAATAACAATAAGGACTGACCTGAGACAGCTGACTGCTGGCCTTCACCTTCAGGAGCAGCAACAGCTTCTCACATCTCTGAAACACAGACGGACGCACAACAAGGCTGGATTAGGGTGTGTGTGTGTGTGTGTGTGTGTGTCTCTGTGTGTGTCTCTGTGTGTGTGTGTCCTCTCTGTGTCTCAGTGTGTGTCTGTGCCTATCTGTGTGTGTGTGTCTCTGCATGCGTGTGTGTGTGTGTCTCTGCATGCGTGTGTGTGTGTGTGTGTCTGCATGTGTGTGTGTGTGTGTGTGCATGCGTGTGTGTGTGTGTGTGTCCTCTGACCCTCTGGTTGATCGGACTGAGACCGGGACCTGCAGGTCTCTGTGGCTGGTGGGCCAGGAAGGGGTCTGAGGGGTCCGACAGGTCCTGACACAGCGAGCACGTCCAGTCCGACCTGCAGCGCACACACACACACACACACACACACACACACACACACACACACACACACACACACACACACACACACACACTTTATCTACATTTAAGGCTTATTAATTATTATATTTTTAATACAGGGACAACATTTAATGGACATTTCTGTCAATACGACAAAAGGTTATTTTTCCTCTGCAGTCCCTAGATGGTAAGATTATAAAAACAGAATTAATAATGTCCCCCATGGACATTGTCTGTCTCACCAGACCTACAGGACAGATGAAGACAGACAACATGGCAGCCGCAGGAAGTATGAAACAATGAAATAAAAATATCAGGATAAAAAAGAAATTCTTACGTTTTTGTCCCTTTTTTTACACAATATAACAATAAGACAAAAGACTGTTTTGGTACGTATGGACGTGGCCTTGCTGTGGGCCCCCCCGCCCCCCCACAGGCCCCCCCGCCCCCCCACAGGCCCCCCAGAGTCAGGACCAACCCTGCCGTCTGATTGGCTGATGGGTTCTAATGGCTCTTACATGATGTCCGGTCTGACCGGGGGAACGTGGCAGTCCTGGTGGAACCCGCGGCCGCAGGACAAACACACGATGGACGCGCTGGTCCGTCTGCAGGCGGAGCAGGACACCAGCTGCACAGCCAGCGGCGAATCAGGAGGAGACGCCGGGATGATGTCATCAGGAAGGGACTGGGACACAGCAGAGAGGACACCGAGTCATGTTAGTCGTATTTTCAGCTCTTAACCCTCTTGTTGTCCTCAGGTCAAATTAGACCCATTTTACAACGGTGGACGGCATGGTGGACGGAACGGGGGGTGGCACGGTGGACGGGACGGTGGACAGGACAGGGACGCACGATGCACGGGACAAGGACGCCGCTGTGGACGGCACAGTGGACGGGACAGGGATGCAAGATGGATGGGACGTGGACGGACAGGATCGCACGATGGACGGGACATGGACGGGACGGCGGACGGGACGGCGGACGGGACAGGGACGCACGATGGACGGGACGTGGACGGGACATGGACGGGACGCACGGTGGACGGGACAAAAGGTTTGGAAAAAGGTTTCAATGTTGACCCAGAAAAACAAAAAGTTGTACGGTGGACGGGACGGAGGACGGGACGGTGGACGGGACGGTGGACGGGACGGTGGACGGGAAGACAACAAGAGGGTTACCATTTAAATCACACAGGGACAATGTGAACAAATACGTCTGTCCTCAGTAAGTTTGCAGCAGCGTACCCGAGTGTCCCAGCTCATCTCGTCCAGGGACACGTCAGCGTCGCCGGCAAGCAGACGACAAGAAGGACGGGGACGTTGGGGACGCTGCAGAGACACAGGTAGCCTGAGCAGAGACACTCTGGGCTGCCATTGGCTCAAACTGCACTCCGACGCCCCGGAGTCTCCGTCCAATATTTCAGGTTCAGCGTATGTCTCCAACACTCCAGCGTCTGTCTCCAACGCCTCAGGGTATGTCTCCGACACTCTGGCGTCTGTCTCCGTCGCCTTGGCGTCTGTCTCCAATGCTTCAGCTGCAGGTTCTTCAGTGTCACTTTCCGAGACCTCAAGTGAAAGTTCAAGTACATCGGCATCTCTGTCCAATACTTCGTCTCTGTCCAATACATCGACGTCTCTGTCCAATACATCGACGTCTCTGTCCAATACATCGACGTCTCTGTCCAATACATCGACGTCTCTGTCCAATACTTTGTCTCTGTCCAATACATCGACGTCTCTGTCCAATACTTCGTCTCTGTCCAATACATCGACGTCTCTGTCCAATACATCGACGTCTCTGTCCAATACATCGACGTCTCTGTCCAATACTTTGTCTCTGTCCAATACTTCGTCTCTGTCCAATACATCGACGTCTCTGTCCAATACATCGACGTCTCTGTCCAATACTTTGTCTCTGTCCAATACATCAACGTCTCTGTCCAATACTTTGTCCAATACTTCGGCGTCTCTGTCCAATAATTCAGTGTCTCTGTCCAATACTTTAGTGTCTCTATCCAATACTTTAGTATCTCTGTCCAATACTTCGGCGTCTCTGTCCAATACTTCGGTGTCTCTGTCCAATACTTCGGTATCTCTGTCCAATACTTCGGTATCTCTGTCCAATACTTCGGTATCTCTGTCCAATACTTCAGTATCTCTGTCCAATACTTTAGTATCTCTGTCCAATACTTCGGTATCTCTGTCCAATACTTCGGTATCTCTGTCCAATACTTCGGTATCTCTGTCCAATACTTTCGTATCTCTGTCCAATACTTCGGTGTCTCTGTCCAATACTTCGGCTGCAGACGCCAGTTCTTCGGACACGGTGGACGTGGGTTCGTTCTCCGTAGGTTCTCGCCGTCTTGGGGCCAACACGCCACCGCCGTCGCAGGCCGAGTCCGCCATGGCCCTCACCACCGGGGGACACGAGGACCGAGGGTCCACGTCCGGGCTGGGACGCCGCTCGCAGGACGGAGACGCGGCGCGGCGGTCTGAAGAGACGCCCACTTCCTTCACACGTTGATGATGCTCTTCTTCTGACGTTTGGGGAGTCGGCACGCCAGGGATCTGGCTTGCGGGACCGGGGGGGACCAGAGTCAACCGTCCAGGGGTCGAATCTGCAAAGATTAAATGAAAATATTAAGAACTCAATCACTTCCATTACTGTCCAGTCACTAAAAGCAACCACAATATAAAATTGTCCAATCATATTCAATTTAATTCAATTTTCAATTAAATTTAACACAATAGATATAATTTAATGGAATGTGATTGGACGATTTTATTACTTGGTACCCCTAGTGTTGCCAAAATCCTCTTTTAGGCATTTTTACCTTTTTGATGCTTTTTTTCTACGTTTTGTTCACTTATTTCAATGTTTTTGGCACTTCACCACCATTATACACTAGTATACTACTGTGGACCCCGAGGGTTGCTGGTGTGTGTGTGTGTGTGTGTGTATATATATTGATTGACTGATTGATTGATTGATTGATTGATAGTGACAGCTCTACCTGGGACGATAGTTCCCATCATGCTCTTCTGCGGTTGGGGGCCGGTGTTTCCCGTCGCCGTGTGCCTGAGCGCCATCGCGGGCGGCGCCATCTTGAAACAGGACACCTGGTACACGCTCTGGCTGTTGCCGTGCAGCACGGCGGAGGTGGTCGGTTGCTGGGCAACCAGAACCTGGTGGACGAGTTGAAGGACGGGGGACGGGCCGGCGGAGCGGGGGACACTGAGACAGAGACGCTGGATCTTCCCGCGGTCAGAGATCGTGCCCAACGCCGTCGGATGCTGGACGGTCACCAGAGCTTTGGAATGATTGGACGATGGAGGAGGAGGAAGAGACTGATTGGACGATGGAGGAGGAAGAGACTGATAGTACGATGGAGGAGGACGAAGAGACTGATAGTACGATGGAGGAGGAGGAAGAGACTGATTGGACGATGGAGGAGGAGGAAGAGACTGATTGGATGATGGAGGACGAGGAAGCAGAGGCTGTTTGGAGGATGGAGGACGAGGAAGAGACTGATTGGACGATGGAGGACGAGGAAGCAGAGGCTGTTTGGACGAGGACTCCGAGGGAGTAGCGGTACAGTTGGGGGGAACAGGTGGGTCTGTGGTCCCGGATCTCCCGCAGGTGGGGGGGGAAGGGGGTACGAACTGATCGCAGATCGTCTTCTGGGATGGCGACCGGTCATCTGGAGGATCTGAACATTTAGCTGGAGGCGAGACCAGAGTTCTGGTTTGGGGGGCGGGTCCGCCGAGGGGGGGCAGAGAGGTAGAGGAAGAGGAGGGAGAGGCGGAGGAGGAAGATGGAGCGTTCTGATTGGAGGTTTGTGAGACAGAGAAAGGGACCCAGTTCATGTTCAGTCGACCTGGAGAGAGAAACGTCAGGTCAACATCTAGACGTCTCAACCACAGAAACCACAAAAACGGGGGACTCCTCAAAGCTGCATTTTGATTGGGTCTATGAACATGGAAACTAACCAGTAATATCTCAACTCACCGAAGTTTAAAACGGCCTGCAGAGACGCCTCGTCAGTGCTGACCCAGAGCTGGGGCATCGTCTGAGGAAGAGCTACGTCCTGGTCTCGGAACGCCGTCACCTGGGACTGGATCTGCTCATAGGAGGGAAAACCAGGAAGGATTAGGAGGGAAAACCGGGAAAGATTAGGAGGGAAAACCAGGAAGGATTAGGAGGGAAAACCAGGAAGGATTAGGAGGGAAAACCAGGAAGGATTAGGAGGGAAAACAGAAAGATTAGGAGGGAAAACCAGGAAGGATTAGGAGGGAGAACGAAGCCTTCCTCGTGTCCGAGGCGAACCTGGAGCTGGAACGCCGTCAGCGCCGACACGTCGTTGCTGCTTCGGGCTTTTTTGGCGAGTGTAACGAGCGACTGTTGGTCCTTCAGCAGCTGCTTCAACGTGATGATCTTCGCCTGAATCAGCTGGTGCTCCTTCTCAGAAGCCGTCTGCAAAGACACAGAGAGACACAGAGAGACAGAGTCAAACCGTCTGCAAAGTCACAGAGAGACACAGAGAGAGACACAGAGAGACAGAGAGAGACACAGAGAGACACAGAGAGAGACACAGAGAGACAGAGTCAAACCGTCTGCAAAGACACAGAGAGACACAGAGAGAGACACAGAGAGACAGAGAGAGACACAGAGAGACAGAGTCAAACCGTCTGCAAAGACGCAAAGAGACACACACACACACCGAGACATGTGTGTTACCTTAACTTCTTTCAAGATGTCTTCCATCCTCCTCTTGATCTGCTGAGTGATGAGAGAGTACGAGCTCTGCAGCTCAGACGTCAGGTTGGACTCGCCGGCAGCGATGTCCCGCAGCCTGAAACACAGCGGGGCTTTTATTCTGAAATCCATCATCTATATAAAAGAGACTTCAGATACAGTATTAGGGACCACTAAGGTCTATATAAAGAGACTTCAGATACAGTATTAGGGACCACTAAGGTCTATATAAAGAGACTTCAGATACAGTATTAGGGACCACTAAGGTCTATATAAAGAGACTTCAGATACAGTATTAGGGACCACTAAGGTCTATATAAAGAGACTTCAGATCCAGTATTAGGGACCACTAAGGTCTATATAAAGAGACTTCAGATACAGTATTAGGGACCACTAAGGTCTATATAAAGAGACTTCAGATACAGTATTAGGGACCACTAAGGTCTATATAAAGAGACTTCAGATACAGTATTAGGGACCACTAAGGTCTATATAAAGAGACTTCAGATACAGTATTAGGGACCACTAAGGTCTATATAAAGAGACTTCAGATTCAGTACTAGGGACCATTAAAGCCTATCGTCAGTCAAACCCTGGACCTCTGCGTTGAGGTATACACCTTTATGTAAATATGCGCCGGCTCTGCCCACTGAACCAACCCGGCCCCTTTTGTTTTATATTTTAATAATGATACTGCATGTTTCCCTGGTTGTTTCCGTTGGTACCTGGTCTCCATGTCCTGCAGACTCTTCCACGTGGCGTCTCGCTGCGCTCTGATTGGCTGAACACAAACCTCCACCTCCTTCTTCAAACTGTCCAACGCTTCGCTGACAAACTTATAACTGAGAGGAAGAGAGACAGAAAGGACACAAGGTGTCAAACTCAACTTTACTTTCATAAGAAACCCATTCAGAGACAGACATGTATCCCCCCGGTGTCTTCAGGTCTCATCTGACCCCTTTTCAAACAGTTTCTATATCAGAAATTTTGGTTTCTTTCAAACTAGTTGTCCAATAAAGTAACGTGGATGGTTCCCAACGACGCTCCTCACACATTTAATAAATCATCAGTTCTCTACTTTCATTGGATTTGGTGTTTTCTGTAAATTTTATAGCTTTTGGAGAAAAAGAAAATTGGTAAAAGACCTTTAAAAGAAAGTGTAAAAAAAAGAGAAAAATGTCAATAAAAGTGACTAAAATGTGAACAAATGTTAAATAAAGTTAAAAAAAAAAACACTCAAAAGTTGACAAACATTGAAAAAGTGACAAAATTATCGGGGGGAAAGACTCAAAAGGGTCAAAAAAAGACGACCAGTACGTTGATAAAAAGGTTGTCATTTCAAATTTTGACTCAGAAAAACAATAATTTGCAGGTCGGCGAGAGGCCAACACGCAACAACAGCTGCTTAGCCATCATAGGAAAAAGCTCTAAAAAAAACTGGAAAAATTACACAAAAACACCAGAAAAAGCCTCAAAATTGCCTAAAAAAGGAATACAAAACAGTGTGTGAATGTTTCTGTAGAGCTCGGGTACGTGACTGCCATTGGACACGGGGTACGTGACCGCCATTGGACACGGGGTACGTGACCGCCATTGGACACGGGGTACGTGACTGCCATTGGACACCGGGTACGTGACTGCCATTGGACACGGGGTACGTGACTGCCATTGGACACCGGGTACGTGACTGCCATTGGACACCGGGTACGTGACTGCCATTGGACACGGGTACGTGACTGCCATTGGACACGGGGTACGTGACTGCCATTGGACACGGGGTACGTGACTGCCATTGGACACGGGGTACGTGACTGCCATTGGACACGGGTACGTGACTGCCATTGGACACCGGGTACGTAAGAAGACGTTGGACACGGGGTACGTGACTGCCATTGGACACGGGTACGTGACTGCCATTGGACACGGGTACGTGACTGCCATTGACACACGGGCGTGACTGCCATTGGACACGGGTGCGTGACTGCCATTGGACACGGGTGCGTGACTGCCATTGGACACGGGTGCGTGACTGCCATTGGACACGGGTGCGTGACTGCCATTGGACACGGGTGCGTGACTGCCATTGGACACGGGCGTGACTGCCATTGGACACGGGTGCGTGACTGCCATTGGACACGGGGTACGTGACTGCCATTGGACACGGGGTACGTGACTGCCATTGGACACGGGTGCGTGACTGCCATTGGACACCGGGTGCGTGACTGCCATTGGACACCGGTACGTAAGAAGGCGTTGGACACGGGTGCGTAAGAAGGCGTTGGACACGGGTACGTAAGAAGGCGTTGGACACGGGCGTGACTGCCATTGGACACGGGTGCGTGACTGCCATTGGACACGGGTGCGTGACTGCCATTGGACACGGGTGCGTGACTGCCATTGGACACGGGTGCGTGACTGCCATTGGACACGGGTGCGTGACTGCCATTGGACACGGGTACGTGACTGCCATTGGACACGGGTGCGTGACTGCCATTGGACACGGGGTACGTGACTGCCATTGGACACGGGGTACGTGACTGCCATTGGACACGGGGTACGTGACTGCCATTGGACACGGGTGCGTGACTGCCATTGGACACGGGTGCGTGACTGCCATTGGACACGGGTACGTGACTGCCATTGGACACGGGTGCGTGACTGCCATTGGACACGGGCGTAAGAAGACGTTGGACACGGGTACGAAGAAGACGTTGGACACGGGCGTAAGAAGGCGTTGGACACGGGGTGCGTGACTGCCATTGACACGGGTGCGTGACTGCCATTGGACACGGGTACGCGTGACTGCCATTGGACACGGGTACGTGACTGCCATTGGACACGGGTGCGTGACTGCCATTGGACACGGGTGCGTGACTGCCATTGGACACGGGTACGTGACTGCCATTGGACACCGTGCGTGACTGCCATTGGACACCGAGTGCGTGACTGCCATTGGACACCGGGTACGTGACTGCCATTGGACACCGGTGCGTGACTGCCATTGGACACGGGTGCGTGACTGCCATTGGACACGGGCGTGACTGCCATTGGACACGGGCGTGACTGCCATTGGACACGGGTACGTGACTGCCATTGGACACGGGTGCGTGACTGCCATTGGACACAGGGCGTGACTGCCATTGGACACGGGTACGTGACTGCCATTGGACACGGGTGCGTGACTGCCATTGGACACGGGTGCGTGACTGCCATTGGACACCGGGTGCGTGACTGCCATTGGACACCGGGTACGTGACTGCCATTGGACACCGGGTACGCGTGACTGCCATTGGACACGGGTGCGTGACTGCCATTGGACACCGGGCGTGACTGCCATTGGACACCGGGTGCGTGACTGCCATTGGACACGGGTACGTGACTGCCATTGGACACGGGTACGTGACTGCCATTGGACACCGGTGCGTGACTGCCATTGACACGGGTGCGTGACTGCCATTGGACACGGGTGCGTGACTGCCATTGGACATGGGGTGCGTGAAGGCGTTGGACATGGGGTACGTAAGAAGGCGTTGGACATGGGTGCGTGACTGCCATTGGACATGGGGTACGTAAGAAGGCGTTGGACATGGGGCGTAAGAAGACGTTGGACATGGGGTACGTAAGAAGGCGTTGGACATGGGTGCGTGACTGCCATTGGACATGGGGTACGAAGGCGTTGGACATGGGGCGTAAGAAGGCGTTGGACATGGGGTACGAAGAAGGCGTTGGACATGGGAATGCGTGAAGACGTTGGACATGGGGTACGAAGAAGGCGTTGGACATGGGGCACGTAAGAAGACGTTGGACACGGGTACGTAAGAAGACATTGGACATGGGGTAAGAAGGCGTTGGACATGGGGCACGTAAGAAGACGTTGGACATGGGGTGCGTAAGAAGGCGTTGGACATGGGGCGTGAAGAAGGCGTTGGACACGGGTGCGTAAGAAGACATTGGACATGGGGTACGTAAGAAGGCGTTGGACACGGGCACGTAACTGCCATTGGACATGGGGTACGTAAGAAGGCGGTGGACACGTGCGTAAGAAGGCGTTGGACACGGGCGAAGAAGACCTTGGACATGGGGTACGTGAAGGCGTTGGACACGGGCACGTAAGAAGGCGTTGGACATGGGGTACGTGAAGGCGTTGGACACGGGTACGTAACTGCCATTGGACATGGGGTACGTAAGAAGACGTTGGACATGGGGTACGTAAGAAGACGTTGGACATGGGGTACGTAAGAAGACGTTGGACATGGGGTACGTAAGAAGACGTTGGACATGGGGTACGTGACTGCCATTGGACATGGGGTACGTAAGAAGACGTTGGACATGGGGTACGTAAGAAGACGTTGGACATGGGGTACGTAAGAAGACGTTGGACACGGGGTACGTCGTGTGTTGTTACCTGTGGTTCTTGTGAGCCGTGAGCTGGCAGTCTCTGCAGGTGAGCGTTTTGCAGCTGAAGCAGAAGAGCTTCAGCGGCTCCGACGGGTGGAGTCGGCAGAACTTGGTCGGGAAGGTGGAGACGCCTTCTGGAGACAGAGAACACACGGTTACCCCATTCAGACTGGATGGATGGATGGATGGATGAATCTGTGTATGAATGAATTAATCTATGTATGAATGAATGAATCTATGTATGTATGAATGAATGAATGAATCTATGTATGAATGAATGAATCTATGTATGTATGTATGAATGAATGAATCTATGTATGAATGAATGAATCTATGTATGTATGTATGAATGAATGAATCTATGTATGAATGAATGAATCTATGTATGTATGAATGAATCTATGTATGTATGTATGTATGAATGAATGAATCTATGTATGAATCTATGTATGTATGAATGAATGAATCTATGTATGAATGAATGAATCTATGTATGAATGAATGAATCTATGTATGTATGTATGTATGAATGAATGAATGTATGATTGAATGAATGAATATATGTATGAATGAATGAATGAATCTATGTATGTATGTATGAATGAATGAATGAATGAATGAATGTATGTATGTATGAATGTATGTATGTATGTATGAATGTATGTATGTATGTATGAATGAATGTATGTATGAATGAATGAATGTACGTATGAATGAATGTATGTATGTATGTATGTATGTATGTATGAATGAATGTATGTATGAATGAATGAATGAATGTATGTATGAATGAATGTATGTATGAATGTATGAATCAATGAATGTATGAATGAATGAATGTATGTATATATTTTCCTAGGGCTGTCAATCATGGATGATCAGCTGATGGATGAACAGCTGATGGATGAACAGCTGATGGATGAACAGCTGTGTGGGATCAGCTGATGGATGATCAGCTGATGGATGAACAGCTGTGTGGGATCAGCTGATGGATGATCAGCTGATGGATGAACAGCTGTGTGGGTGGGACTGATACCTTTTTGCGGCTGGTTGAGGATCCGGTGAGATCTGGTGACGGTCACTCTGCGATGCGCCGACACGCAGTCGTCACACAGCGCTTCGTTACAGTCCACGCACCAACATCTGGCCGCCGGCGCGTCACAGCTGCTGCACTGGGGACACAGGAAGCACATCTGCTCTTAAAGCTACAGTACGCGTTGATACACAGGAAGCACATCTGCTCTTAAAGCTACAGTACGCGTTGATACACAGGAAGCACATCTGCTCTTAAAGCTACAGTACGCATTGATACACAGGAAGCACATCTGCTCTTAAAGCTACAGTACGCGTTGATACACAGGAAGCACATCTGCTGTTAAAGCTACAGTACGCGTTGATACACAGGAAGCACATCTGCTCTTAAAGCTACAGTACGCGTTGATACACAGGAAGCACATCTGCTCTTAAAGCTACAGTACGCGTTGATACACAGGAAGCACATCTGCTCTTAAAGCTACAGTACGCATTGATACACAGGAAGCACATCTGCTCTTAAAGCTACAGTACGCGTTGATACACAGGAAGCACATCTGCTGTTAAAGCTACAGTACGCGTTGATACACAGGAAGCACATCTGCTCTTAAAGCTACAGTACGCGTTTATTGTATTGTTATTAATTGTACATATGTTTAGGTTTATTTTATGTACAGCACTTTGGTCAACTTTGGTTGTTGTAAAGTGCTTAACAAATAAAGTTGGTATGGTATGGTTGATACACAGGAAGCACATCTGCTCTTAAAGCGCGGGGGCACATGCTCAGGTCCTAAACATGCAATAATGGAGAGATGTCAGAGTGGGGTGACTTATAACAACCGTCTTAAACCAACCAGAGCCCCCCCACAGCTATCTTCAGACTCTCAAAGCCTCTCATTACCATCTCAAAGCTCTTTGAGATGGTAATGGTAACCATGGAGATGGTATGTATGAAGTTAAATCTACGCACATTTCAAACCTTGAAAACATCAAAATTTAAGCATTTTCAAAGATTTCAAGCACCGTACGACCCCACGTACGTTAGACTACACAGCAGAGAGACGACTGAGGGTGTGAAGGACTTTTTAGATCTGTTGATAAATGTAAAAAAGTTGATTTCTACTCAGGCGCTGAAGTGTTGCCCTGTCCAATATGGCGGCGATGTGTCCACTACAGCCGATGCAGAGGACAGTGTGTACTCTATGTACTCGCTCTTCACTCCATCTCTGGAATCACTGACAGCGTATTGGCTCAACAATCTTAAAACTGAATCCAGTGACTCTCTTGTTCGTCTTTTGGTAATCATTTTTCTGACAGTTTCCATGGTTTCATTTTCTAAAAACACCATATTTTTGTTGTACTGCACATTAAATATATATATATATATGTGTGTGTGTGTGTAGGCATTTGGGTTTTGGTTCCCTATGAAGACTCATTTTGTAGACCTGTTGTAGATGTTAAGCGCTCTGTAGTTTCTCAAAAAATACAGTTTTTCATAACTAAAAATATGCGTTGTTGTGTGTGAACAGAGGTGAATAAATGTGTGTGTGTGTGTGTGTGTGTGTGTTACCTGCTGACTGATTGCTGCCTCCATGTTGAAGTCCTGAAAGACAAAGAGAATCGTTAGTCATGTGGTGAAAAACCACAAGAATCTAGATGTCATCGTTTTCCCAACGATTGAGCTGTAAACGTGTTAAGAAGGAACCACTGCAGTCGTAACTCAACGTCAGACTGACTCTTCCTAATGCAGCCTAATGTAGTATAATGTAGCCTAATGTAGTATAATGCAGCCTAATGTAGTATAATGTAGCCTAATGTAGTATAATGCAGCCTAATGTAGTATAATGCAGCCTAATGTAGTATAATGTAGCCTAATGTAGTATAATGTAGCCTAACACAGCCTAATGTAGCCTAACACAGCCTAATGTAGTATAATGTAGCCTAATGTAGTATAATGTAGCCTAACACAGCCTAATGTAGTATAATGTAGCCTAATGTAGTATAATGCAGCCTAACACAGCCTAATGTAGCCTAATGTAGTATAATGTAGCCTAATGTAGTATAATGTAGCCTAACACAGCCTAACACAGCCTAACACAGCCTAATGTAGTATAATGTAGCCTAATGTAGTATAATGCAGCCTAACACAGCCTAATGTAGTATAATGTAGCCTAATGTAGTATAATGCAGCCTAACACAGCCTAATGTAGTATAATGTAGCCTAATGTAGTATAATGCAGCCTAATGTAGTATAATGTAGCCTAATGTAGTATAATGCAGCCTAACACAGCCTAATGTAGTATAATGTAGCCTAATGTAGTATAATGTAGCCTAACACAGCCTAATGTAGCCTAACACAGCCTAATGTAGTATAATGTAGCCTAATGTAGTATAATGTAGCCTAACACAGCCTAATGTAGTATAATGTAGCCTAATGTAGTATAATGCAGCCTAACACAGCCTAATGTAGCCTAATGTAGTATAATGTAGCCTAATGTAGTATAATGTAGCCTAACACAGCCTAACACAGCCTAACACAGCCTAATGTAGTATAATGTAGCCTAATGTAGTATAATGCAGCCTAACACAGCCTAATGTAGTATAATGTAGCCTAATGTAGTATAATGCAGCCTAACACAGCCTAATGTAGTATAATGTAGCCTAATGTAGTATAATGCAGCCTAATGTAGTATAATGTAGCCTAATGTAGTATAATGCAGCCTAACACAGCCTAATGTAGTATAATGTAGCCTAATGTAGTATAATGCAGCCTAACACAGCCTAATGTAGTATAATGTAGCCTAATGTAGTATAATGCAGCCTAATGTAGTATAATGTAGACTAACACAGCCTAACACAGCCTAACACAGCCTAATGTAGTATAATGTAGCCTAACACAGCCTAATGTAGCCTAACACAGCCTAATGTAGTATAATGTAGCCTAATGTAGTATAATGCAGCCTAACACAGCCTAATGTAGCCTAATGTAGTATAATGTAGCCTAATGTAGTATAATGCAGCCTAATGTAGTATAATGTAGACTAACACAGCCTAACACAGCCTAACACAGCCTAATGTAGTATAATGTAGCCTAATGTAGTATAATGTAGCCTAACACAGCCTAATGTAGCCTAATGTAGTATAATGTAGCCTAATACAGCCTAATGCAGCCTAATGTAGTATAATGCAGCCTAACACAGCCTAATGCAGCCTAATGTAGTATAATGCAGCCTAACACAGCCTAATGTAGTATAATGTAGCCTAATGTAGTATAATGCAGCCTAACACAGCCTAATGTAGCCTAATGTAGTATAATGTAGCCTAATACAGCCTAATGCAGCCTAATGTAGTATAATGCAGCCTAACACAGCCTAATGTAGCCTAATGTAGTATAATGTAGCCTAATACAGCCTAATGCAGCCTAATGTAGTATAATGCAGCCTAACACAGCCTAATGTAGCCTAATGTAGTATAATGCAGCCTAACACAGCCTAATGTAGTATAATGTAGCCTAACACAGCCTAATGCAGCCTAATGTAGTATAATGTAGCCTAATACAGCCTAATGCAGCCTAATGTAGTATAATGCAGCCTAACACAGCCTAATGTAGCCTAATGTAGTATAATGTAGCCTAATACAGCCTAATGCAGCCTAATGTAGTATAATGCAGCCTAACACAGCCTAATGTAGTATAATGTAGCCTAACACAGCCTAATGCAGCCTAATGTAGTATAATGCAGCCTAACACAGCCTAATGTAGCCTAATGTAGTATAATGTAGCCTAATACAGCCTAATGTAGCCTAACGTAGCCTAATGTAGTATAATGTAGCCTAATACAGCCTAATGCAGCCTAATGTAGTATAATGTAGCCTAATACAGCCTAATGCAGCCTAATGTAGTATAATGCAGCCTAATACAGCCTAATGTAGCCTAATGTAGTATAATGTAGCCTAATACAGCCTAATGTAGTATAATGTAGCCTAATACAGCCTAATGCAGCCTAATGTAGTATAATGTAGCCTAATACAGCCTAATGCAGCCTAATGTAGTATAATGTAGCCTAATACAGCCTAATGCAGCCTAATGTAGTATAATGCAGCCTAATACAGCCTAATGTAGCCTAATGTAGTATAATGTAGCCTAATACAGCCTAATGTAGTATAATGTAGCCTAATACAGCCTAATGCAGCCTAATGTAGTATAATGTAGCCTAATGTAGCCTAATACAGCCTAATGTAGCCTAACACAGCAAAGAGACAGTTGTACTGCAGACAAGTGATAGGGGGGGGCTGAGAGAGACCGGCTGAAAGGTTCATTCTCCCCTCTTGCGTGGCATTGAAGAGCTGATGTGTAGTCTACGTGATAAGCAGTATTTACATGTACTCTTTTAAAAAAATGCCCAATGAAAGTTAAATCCAAGCACTTTCCAAACCTTGAAAACAACGTCAAAACTCAAGCATTTTCAAGGATCTCAAGCACCGTACGACCCCTGAACCTCAGACTACACCACTGGGTGTGAAGGACTTTTTAGACCTGTTGATGAATGTTAAAAAGCTGATTTTAACTCAGGAAACTCGCTGAAGGGTTGCCCTGTCCAATATGGCGGCAAAGTGTCCACTACAGCCAATGCAGAGGACAGCGTAGCCTACGTGTCCTGCTCTATCTTTGGGGGACATTAACTGCAACATGAAGTAGTGAGAGATATTAAAGTACACGTTAGTAGTATACCACGGTAGTACCACGGTAGTTTCCAGGTCCCTGAACGTGCTCCGTAACTTCCATTCACCACCGCGCCGCGAGCTGTTGTTTCTCACCGTGCTCTCCGTGGGCTCGCGTGCAGACTCTCTCCGTCATCAGAAGAACAACAAAGCACGTGAAGAAGAACGCGTTAAAGCTCCATTCCTCCGGTTGTAAAGAACGGTGTAACGGCGGTCACCCGGTGCCCGGAAACGGTTCCGTTTGTGTGCTAGCTGCTGCTACCCGCATCACTACCCGTGCAGATGTGTGCTGCGCATGCGCACTTTGCGACAAAGTTGTTTTCATTTTAACAACAAAGAACAGTTATATCGCCAGTGTGTACTTATATATATATATGTATATATATATATATATACATATATATATATGTATATATATATATATATATATATACAAAAAGTCAACACCACACTTGCATATATATATATATATATATATATATATGTATATATATATACAAAAAGTCAACACCACACTTGCATATATATATATATATATATATATATTAATATATATATATTATATATATATATATATATATTAATATATATATATAAATATATATTTTTTATTTATATTTATATATATATATATATACATATATATATACATATATATATATTTATATTTATATATATATATATATTTATATTTATATATATATATATTTATATTTATATATATATATATATATTTATATATATATATATATAGAAATAAAATATATATATATATTTATATATAAATATATATATATATATATATAACTAGAAATAAAAAAATATATATATATTTTTATTTCTATTTATATATATATATATATATATATTTATATATATATATATATAAATATATTTATATTTATATATATATTTATATTTATATATATATATTTATATATATATATATAGAAATAAAAAATATATATATATATTTATATATAAATATATATATATATATATATATATATATAACTAGAAATAAAAAATATATATATATTTTTTATTTCTATTTTATATATATATATATATATATATATTTATATATAAATATATATATATATATATATATAAATATATATAAATATATATATATTTATATATATATATATATATATATATATAAATATACCAGATACACACTCACACACGTCTACACACCAGATACACACTCACACACATCTACACACCAGATACACACACTCACACACATCTACACACCAGATACACACACTCACACACGTCTACACACCAGATACACACTCACACACGTCTACACACCAGATACACACTCACACACATCTACACACCAGATACACACTCACACACACGTCTACACACCAGATACACACACTCACACACGTCTACACACCAGATACACACTCACACACGTCTACACACCAGATACACACTCACACACATCTACACACCAGATACACACTCACACACATCTACACACCAGATACACACTCACACACACGTCTACACACCAGATACACACTCACACACACATCTACACACCAGATACACACTCACACACACGTCTACACACCAGATACACACTCACACACACATCTACACACTAGATACACACTCACACACACATCTACACACTAGATACACACTCACACACATCTACACACCAGATACACACTCACACACATCTACACACCAGATACACACTCACACACTGGGTTATTACTGGTTATTACTGGTTATTACTGGTTATTACTGTTATTACTGGTTATTACTGGGTTATTACTACTGGGGAAGAGTCGACCACTCGGACAAAATGTCTCCGGCTGCCGTGTTGACGTTTACGGATCAGCCGTCCAATCAGCTCGGGAGACATTTGCTTCCAGAACGATCTTAATGACGTCATTAATCAAATGAGCTGAGACACAGAAGGTCACTTCAGATGGAAATCATCACCCCCACGCACACACACACACACACACACACACACACGCGCACACACACACACACACACACACACACACACACACCCACACACACACACACACACACACACACACACACACACACACACCCACGCACACACACACACACACACACACCCACGCACACACACACACACACACACACACACACACACACACACACACACACACACACACACACACACACACACACACACACACACACACACACACCCACACACCCACGCACGCACGCGCACGCACGCACGCACATTAACCGTTGTCCCCCTTTAATAAATGTCTATATCTGAAATCTGAGTTTCTTTTTAACCAAATGACCATAAAATGGATCCTTCCAACTCTCTTTCATTCCTCTGATCTTAACTATTAGTCACAATAATTCATCATTTCTGCTTTTTAACTCTAATATTATTATAATTCATATAAATGAGGTTATTGACCATGAATTCCAGAAAGTATAAAACTAGTAAGGTGGTGGTAGTAGGAACTGAAAAAAGTCTGAAAAAGGGACGAAAATGTCCCACTTTTGTCCCTTTTTGACCCGAGAGGACAACACGAGGGTTAATGTCCCCGCTGTGAACGGTGTTTTTAACCCATGTACCCCCAACCCATGCAAATAATGTTGGGTAGAAAGAAGTTTTGAAGTTTTTAGAGACATCCAAAAGTTTAAAAAGACATTACGTTTTCAGAGATGTCCAAAGTGTCTTCAGAAGTTTTTAGAGACGTCCAAAGTGTCTTCAGAAGTTTTGAGAGACGTCCAAAGTGTCTCCAGAAGTTTTTAGAGACGTCCAAAGTTACTACAGAAGTTTATAGAGACATCAAAGTGTCTCCAGAAGTTTTGAGAGACGTCCAAAGTGTCTCCAGAAATTTTTAGACGTCCAAAGTGTCTCCAGAAGTTTATAGAGACATCAAAGTGTCTCCAGAAGTTTTTAGAGACATCAAAGTGTCTCCAGAAGTTTTTAGAGATGTCCAAAGTGTCTCCAGAAGTTTTTAGAGACATCAAAGTGTCTCCAGAAGTTTTTAGAGACGTCCAAAGTTACTACAGAAGTTTTTAGAGACGTCCAAAGTGTCTCCAGAAGTTTTTATAGACATCAAAGTGTCTCCAGAAGTTTTTAGAGACATCAAAGTGTCTCCAGAAGTTTTTAGAGACGTCCAAAGTTACTACAGAAGTTTTTAGAGACGTCCAAAGTGTCTCCAGAAGTTTTTAGGGACGTCCAAAGTTACTACAGAAGTTTTTAGAGACATCAAAGTGTCTCCAGAAGTTTTTAGAGACGTCCAAAGTTACTACAGAAGTTTTTAGAGACGTCCAAAGTGTCTCCAGAAGTTATTAGAGACATCAAAGTGTCTCCAGAAGTTTTTAGAGACGTCCAAAGTTACTACAGAAGTTTTTAGGGACGTCCAAAGTTACTACAGAAGTTTTTAGAGACATCAAAGTGTCTCCAGAAGTTTTTAGAGACGTCCAAAGTTACTACAGAAGTTTTTAGAGACGTCCAAAGTGTCTCCAGAAGTTATTAGAGACATCAAAGTGTCTCCAGAAGTTTTTAGAGACGTCCAAAGTTACTACAGAAGTTTTTAGAGACGTCCAAAGTTACTACAGAAGTTTTCAGAGATGTCCAAAGTGTCTCCAGAAGTTTATAGAGACATCAAAGTGTCTCCAGAAGTTTTTAGAGACGTCCAAAGTGTCTCCAGAAGTTTTTAGAGACATCAAAGTGTCTCCAGAAGATTTTAAAGACGTCCAAAGTGTCTCCAGAAGTTTTAAGAGACGTCCAAAGTTACTACAGAAGTTTTCAGAGATGTCCAAAGTGTCTCCAGAAGTTATTAGAGACATCAAAGTGTCTCCAGAAGTTTTTAGAGACGTCCAAAGTTACTACAGAAGTTTTTAGAGACGTCCAAAGTTACTACAGAAGTTTTCAGAGATGTCCAAAGTGTCTCCAGAAGTTTATAGAGACATCAAAGTGTCTCCAGAAGTTTTTAGAGACGTCCAAAGTGTCTCCAGAAGTTTTTAGAGACATCAAAGTGTCTCCAGAAGATTTTAAAGACGTCCAAAGTGTCTCCAGAAGTTTTAAGAGACGTCCAAAGTGTCTCCAGAAGTTATTAGAGACATCAAAGTGTCTCCAGAAGTTTTGAGAGACGTCCAAAGTGTCTCCAGAAATTTTTAGACGTCCAAAGTGTCTCCAGAAGTTTATAGAGACATCAAAGTGTCTCCAGAAGTTTTTAGAGACATCAAAGTGTCTCCAGAAGTTTTTAGAGATGTCCAAAGTGTCTCCAGAAGTTTTTAGAGACATCAAAGTGTCTCCAGAAGTTTTTAGAGACGTCCAAAGTTACTACAGAAGTTTTTAGAGACGTCCAAAGTGTCTCCAGAAGTTTTTATAGACATCAAAGTGTCTCCAGAAGTTTTTAGAGACATCAAAGTGTCTCCAGAAGTTTTTAGAGACGTCCAAAGTTACTACAGAAGTTTTTAGAGACGTCCAAAGTGTCTCCAGAAGTTTTTAGGGACGTCCAAAGTTACTACAGAAGTTTTTAGAGACATCAAAGTGTCTCCAGAAGTTTTTAGAGACGTCCAAAGTTACTACAGAAGTTTTTAGAGACGTCCAAAGTGTCTCCAGAAGTTATTAGAGACATCAAAGTGTCTCCAGAAGTTTTTAGAGACGTCCAAAGTTACTACAGAAGTTTTTAGGGACGTCCAAAGTTACTACAGAAGTTTTTAGAGACATCAAAGTGTCTCCAGAAGTTTTAGAGACGTCCAAAGTTACTACAGAAGTTTTTAGAGACGTCCAAAGTGTCTCCAGAAGTTATTAGAGACATCAAAGTGTCTCCAGAAGTTTTTAGAGACGTCCAAAGTTACTACAGAAGTTTTTAGAGACGTCCAAAGTTACTACAGAAGTTTTCAGAGATGTCCAAAGTGTCTCCAGAAGTTTATAGAGACATCAAAGTGTCTCCAGAAGTTTTTAGAGACGTCCAAAGTGTCTCCAGAAGTTTTTAGAGACATCAAAGTGTCTCCAGAAGATTTTAAAGACGTCCAAAGTGTCTCCAGAAGTTTTAAGAGACGTCCAAAGTTACTACAGAAGTTTTCAGAGATGTCCAAAGTGTCTCCAGAAGTTATTAGAGACATCAAAGTGTCTCCAGAAGTTTTTAGAGACGTCCAAAGTTACTACAGAAGTTTTTAGAGACGTCCAAAGTTACTACAGAAGTTTTCAGAGATGTCCAAAGTGTCTCCAGAAGTTTATAGAGACATCAAAGTGTCTCCAGAAGTTTTTAGAGACGTCCAAAGTGTCTCCAGAAGTTTTTAGAGACATCAAAGTGTCTCCAGAAGATTTTAAAGACGTCCAAAGTGTCTCCAGAAGTTTTAAGAGACGTCCAAAGTGTCTCCAGAAGTTATTAGAGACATCAAAGTGTCTCCAGAAGTTTTTAGAGACGTCCAAAGTTACTACAGAAGTTTTTAGAGACGTCCAAAGTTACTACAGAAGTTTTTAGAGACGTCCAAAGTGTCTCCAGAAGTTTTTAGAGACGTCCAAAGTTACTAAAGACGTTTTTAGAGACGTCCAAAGTGTCTCCAGAAGTTTTTAGGGACGTCCAAAGTGTCTCCAGAAGTTTTTAGAGACGTCCAAAGTTACTAAAGACGTTTTTAGAGACGTCCAAAGTGTCTCCAGAACTTTTTAGAGACGTCCAAAGTTACTAAAGACGTTTTTAGAGACGTCCAAAGTGTCTCCAGAAGTTTTTAGAGACATGAAAGGTTTTTAGAGACATGAAAGTGTCTTCAGAAGTATTTAGAGACATTCCCATGTTCTACTGAGGTTTTTATGGTGGTACTATATCTACTACTACTACTAGTACTACTAGTACTATATCTACAGAACACTAACGTGTCCACCTTGTCTGTTGTGGCCTCATTCCGCTGTAATTCTTCATGGAGTCTGGTCTTGATCCAGCTTTGCATCTGATATCACTTTCTATTTGCCTGGATCATTGGAGACGCTCATCATCGTTTAACCAAATGCTCGTTAATGAACTGGACCGTCCTTTACTGAGCGGGACGGGTTTATAAAGCTGCACGCATCATCAGCAACAAACTGAATCTCCTCAGGTACGTTACACGCCTTATTTTAACTTCATCTGTCTGATGTTATAGCAATACTTCACATTTCTGTTAAATTACAGATGATTTTAGATGGTAAATCGGATGATTATTCTCTCTATTAATGGACAAATTGTTTGTTTTTTGTTTTTCAAAGTGTGTGACAACATTATGGGATGGATCCGCTGCTCTATACACACTAAAAGTAGTGATTATTTACATGGAGTCTGGTGGAGATATGCTGCTCTATACACACTAAAAGTAGTGATTATTTACATGGAGTCTGGTGGAGATATGCTGCTCTATACACACTAAAAGTAGTGATTATTTACATGGAGTCTGGTGGAGATATGCTGCTCTATACACGCTAAAAGTAGTGATTATTAACATGGAGTCTGGTGGAGATATGCTGCTCTATACACACTAAAAGTAGTGATTATTAACATGGAGTCTGGTGGAGATATGCTGCACTATACACACTAAAAGTAGTGATTATTTACATGGAGTCTGGTGGAGATATGCTGCTCTATACACACTAAAAGTAGTGATTATTTACATGGAGTCTGGTGGAGATATGCTGCTCTATACACGCTAAAAGTAGTGATTATTAACATGGAGTCTGGTGGAGATATGCTGCTCTATACACACTAAAAGTAGTGATTATTTACATGGAGTCTGGTGGAGATATGCTGCTCTATACACGCTAAAAGTAGTGATTATTTACATGGAGTCTGGTGGAGATATGCTGCTCTATACACACTAAAACTAAAACTGGGTGTAACTGCCGGCCCTTAGTGATATTAGGGTTGGACCACAACCCCCCAGACGTGTGTGAGGTGAAGCCACCGTTTTAGCCTACTGTCTGAAGGCAGTTCATCTTAGAGTCAGGGGCCTTGGGGCCTTGGAGTTGAAGCAGGTGGGGTGAGGGGGGGTTTTAGAGATAAGAGCACAGGAAGAAGACCGCAGGTGGCCAGCAATAGTTTATTGATGACGTTAGCTGAAGGTTGCAGCGCGAGCTTTTCACCGCAATCCTTTCCATGTTGTATAAACAGAGACAAACTATTCTGCTGCTGAGCTGGTTTTATACTGAATTCTGCGATGTAAATAAACTTTGTGCGTGTGTGTGTGTGTGTGTGTGTGTGTGTGTGTGTGTGTGTGTGTGCGTGCGTCCGTGTGTGTGTGTGTGCGTGTGTGTGTGTGTGTGTGTGTGTGTGTGTGTGTGTGTGTGCGTGTGTGTGTGTGTGTGTGTGTGTGTGTGTGTGTGTGTGTGCGTGTGTGTGTGTGTGCGTGTGTGTGTGTGTGTGTGTGTGAGGTGAAGGTGTTTAAATGCGTTTGTCAGGCTAACTGTTTTAATACCTTGTAATAGATAATGATGAGTCAGTCTGACAAACGCGTTTAAACACCTTCACACACACACACACACACACACACACACACACGCACACACACACACACACACACACACACACACACACACACACACACACAAAGTTTATTTACATCGCAGAATCCAGTATTGTTGACGACGTGTTTGTTCACAGAGCTGCAGCCATGCAGAGAAGAGGACTGATGTACACGCTGCTGTCAGGTATAAAATCTCTGCATTCAGATTCATAAACCAACTTTCTTTGTTATATAGTAAAACTACACAAACAGGACACTAACATGGAGCTTTTAGAGACGTCCAAAGTGTCTTCAGCCATTAAAGAAGATGTTAAAGTTACATCTACAGAATCAAAATATCTACAGAATATTTTCCACTCCGAGACGGGTGGAAAACAACTTCTTTTGGGCGTTTTAAGCCTTTATTTTGATAGGACAGCTGCAGACATTAAAGAGAGAGAGAGAGCAACAACATGCAGCAAAGGACCGCACGTCGGCATCGAACTTGCGGCCGCTGCGTGGTGCGTGGTGAGCTACCCAGGCGCCATGGAAACAACGTTAAATCTTAGCCATCCAGAAATATCCACGTTTTTCCACCTTTAATGGACAGGACAGCTAGGTGGGGGCGACATGCAGGAACTCATCACAGGTCGGATTCGAACCCTGGACCCATAAACCTCTCAGTACATGTGCGCCCGCTCCACCGCTGGACCAACCCTGAAAGCAAAAAGCATCAAAAATCAGAGAATATAAAAAACCGGTAAGTGGGGTAGACCGGGCTGGGAGAGTCCACGTCCCCCCCCCCCCTTCTGGAAACCAGGGGGCCACAGAAGAGGACATGTCCAGACCAGATCCACTGGTACAGAAGGTGTGACCTTCAGCTCACTGTAAGTGTGCTGAAGGTCACACCTAATGCATGTCATATAGTTGTAGCTGTTTCTGATGATCAGTTCATAAGTTCATCAAAACAATATATATCATGTGCCCCCCCCCCACTCTGACATCTCTCCATTAGAGCATGTATAGGACCTGAGCATGCCCCCACTCTGACATCAGGCCTGTGTGTAATGTGTTTAACAGAGTGTACATTGTAATTTCCCCTTGTGGGATTAATAAAATACATTATTATTATAATAATTATTATAATAATTCTAATTCTAATTATTATTATTATTATTATTATTATCATTATTATTATTTTTTTTATTAATATTATTATTTTTATTATTTTTATTATTATTATCATTATCATTTTTATTTTTATTTTTATTTTTATTTTTATTTTTATTTTTATTTTTATTAATATTATTATTTTTTATTATTATTATTATTATCATTATTTTATTATTATTATTATTATTATTATTTTTATTATTATTATTATTATTATTATTATTATTATTATTATTATTATTATTATTATTATTATTATTATTATTATTATTATGATGTTGTCCTGACGGTCTCCGGCCCCGTCTCCAGGCTGCGTGCTGGTCTGCCGTCTCCAGTCCGACGGGTTTGTCCGACGTTTCCACGGCGTCGCCGAGAAGAAGACCTGGTCCGAGGCTCAGACCTACTGCAGGAAGACCTTCACGGACCTGGCCAGCATCTGGGACGCGGAGCACAACGTCGCGGCCGCGGCGGCAGCCAGGGACAACGAGAACTGGATCGGACTCTTCCACACCAGCAGCTGGCAATGGTCTCAGCAGGAGGGCGTGAACGTTTCCATGGCAACCATCTACACCAACTGGAAAGCGGGGGAACCGAGTCAGGACTGTGTGACTGTCTCTGCAGGCGGGATCTGGTCTACCCAAGACTGCAAGAGTCTGTCTTACCTGATTTGTTACAGCCGTGAGTCTCTGGTCTGAACTAGCCCTGATAGCAGACACATGTGGGCCAGATTTGGCCCTGATAGCAGACACATGTGGGCCAGATTTGGCCCTGATAGCAGACACATGTGGGCCAGATTTGGCCCTGATAGCAGACACATGTGGGCCAGATTTGGCCCTGATAGCAGACACATGTGGGCCAGATTTGGCCCTGATAGCAGACACATGTGGGCCAGATTTGGCCCTTGTGTCCGTGTTTGTCCCTCAGCTGACTCTGGTGTCCATGTCTCTGTCTCTCAGCTGTCTCTAACCCTCACATCCTGGTGACGGAGAAGATGAACTGGTCTGATGCTCAGACTTACTGCCGGTCCAAATACACCGACCTGAGCACCATCGGGGGTCTTGAGACCAACCTGGAGATCGTCAGGCTGCTGCAGAGCCTCATCAACGCCACAGGTAGGGAGGGGGGGGCCTGTCCCAGATCCCACAGGTGGGGAGACAGCAGTAGAGACAACAGTAGAGAGACATCAGTAGAGAGACAGCAGATGCTAGGCTAGTGCAAGTCAATAGTAACTGCTAGCCTGCTGTCTTACCCACTCCAGTACACCAAAGGCAAATGAATGTCACCGCCAGGCCATCGATGGGAACGTCTGTTAATGTTCAATCTGCTAGATCTGCGTCTCGGTCAGGGTAGGGACCGGTAAAGACCCAGATGTCCTGTCTTCCAGATCCAGATCCTGCCGCCTGGATCGGTTTACACAGAAACTTCTGGATGTGGTCTGATGCGAGCAAGGCCACCTACAGGTCCTGGGAGAAAAGCCAGCCAAACATGAACGACCTGTGTGTGAAGATGAAGGCAAATGAAGACCCGGTCGTCTGGAAGACTGAAAAATGTGACACCGACAAGTTCTTCATCTGTTACTCAGGTACTACTAGTCTCTACTGCTGTCTCTCTACATACTAGTCTCTACTGTTGTCTCTACATACTACTCTCTACTGCTGTCTCTACATACTACTCTCTACTGCTGTCTCTACATACTACTCTCTACTGTTGTCTCTACATACTACTCTCTACTGTTGTCTCTACATACTACTCTCTACTGTTGTCTCTACATACTACTCTCTACTGTTGTCTCTACATACTACTCTCTACTGTTGTCTCTCTACATACTACTCTCTACTGTTGTCTCTCTACATACTACTCTCTACTGTTGTCTCTCTACATACTACTCTCTACTGTTGTCTCTACATACTACTCTCTACTGTTGTCTCTACATACTACTCTCTACTGTTGTCTCTCTACATACTACTCTCTACTGTTGTCTCTACATACTACTCTCTACTGATGTCTCTACATACTACTCTCTACTGTTGTCTCTACATACTACTCTCTACTGTTGTCTCTACATACTACTCTCTACTGTTGTCTCTACATACTACTCTCTACTGATGTCTCTACATACTACTCTCTACTGCTGTCTCTACATACTACTCTCTACTGTTGTCTCTACATACTACTCTCTACTGTTGTCTCTACATACTACTCTCTACTGTTGTCTCTACATACTACTCTCTACTGTTGTCTCTACATACTACTCTCTACTGTTGTCTCTCTACTGATGTCTCTCTACGGCACTCGGCTGACTGGACAGATATGACCCCTGATGTGTTGTGATGTTGTTGTTGTGATGTTGTGTTGTTGTTGTGATGTTCTGTTGTTGTTGTGATGTTGTGTTGTTGTGTTGTTGTTGTGATGTTGTGTGTCTGTGTGTCCAGACGTGCGAGAGGCGGCGTTGCGGTCGGTGACTGTTCGGGTGAGGGGAGGATCTGTTGAGCTGAACGACCCGGCGCTGCAGGACGCCATGCTGCTGCAGGTAAGGGGGGGGGGGCTGCAGGACGCCATGCTGCTGCAGGTAAGGGGGCTGCAGGACGCCATGCTGCTGCAGGTAAGGGGGTCAAACTCAGTTCCACTGAAATATAGGAATCACATCCAGAGCCAGACATGTTGAGTTCATTGACATGCTTTTATTTTGAAAATTTCGACCCAGAAAAACAGAAAGTTACAGGTCAAAGGTATTAAAGTGTAAAACAGAATGTAGCCATCTCATTGGATGAGGAGTGAGCGCCGTCTAGTGGACGCCAGAGGAAACGCAGCAAATAATGCAGATATAGATATAAATCAACTGAAACTTGTTATGTGACACTTTTCCAAGTCTAGGTTACCGAGGGCTTCACAAAACTGCACAATGAGAGACGGAGCAGTCCTTAAAACACATAGAAGACTGTTGGGTGGATTAAAACTCGTATTGTGTACGAAAGAAAAGGAAAAACATTTAAAAAAGATTTACTAGGATGAGGAGGTTCAATGCTTCAACAAATTTAGGAAAGACTCTTTGATAAAAATTTGTTTTATTTACCCACCAGACTCCATGTAAATAATCACTACTTTTATCATCGTGAAACACACTTCATTCAAAGTGGACAGAAACTAAATAAAACTACCAAAAGCCGTCTTGGTTCATCTTTCCTGTTCCAACAATCACCACTCTGGT
>JABXJD010001634.1:47500-79219 GCA_013375575.1 Percina caprodes | reverse complement strand
GTGCTTGAGAAAAGCTGTTGATATTGATTGTTTGTATATCAGATCAATGCACGCTAATTTACTGCAACATATTAACACATAAATGTATGTAATGGATGTCTTTAATTGGATAATCTAAACAACATTAAGCAGTTAACAACACAGCTAATTAGTTATGCAAAGTACATAGAAATATTGCTTACCGATTAAGCCTATATGCAGTTGCTGCCTCGGAGTACTGGCAGCTTAAAAATAAAACATACTGACTATAGCCACAAGAACACACACACGCACACGCACGCACACACACATTTAAACTCCTTTCTGAGGCATTTGATCTTTTTTTTTTTTTTTTAAACCGTCATCCATTCTCAAACTCTTAATGGGAATGCACAGTATGAAGTCCTATATGATGTTCAGACAAGGTCCTCAGTTAAACATATAATACAAGGTTGATCATTATCCATATTTCAGTATTTTATTCATGAGTGCATAGCCACGGGTAGAAAATGTTCATGCATGTCAAACCTGCGGTTAAACTACACATGGTTTCTTGTTATGGGTCATCATGTGAGTAGAAACTACCCAAGACTTGCACTTATGGAATAATCAATGTGATGAGCTTGAATTACATCTGCATTGTAAGCAACCTCATGTTCTTCTCTCTGCCGTCTGTAATTTGGGCACACCGCTATGTTTTCCTGTTAGTCGATGTATGTGTATATTCTGCGCTCCCATCACTTTTGCTATGCATTGCATCAAGCCTAGTGGGGATTAAAGCTTATCTACTGTTTTTCATGTGCCGTTACAACAACCTCATGTTCCCCTTATCACAGAGGTAGATGCTGACAAGACATGGTGTTACTAATAATCAAAAACCTGTGAACTGGATGCAGCCCAACAATCCAGAACTTTCCACTGAAATTACAGAAAAACCCTGAGCTACATGGCAAATTAAAATAAGTAAAATCAGGTTATATTTAGTAAATATGAATTCTCTGACACCTGAGATATAGCGGGGGCTTGTATTGACACAATTACATGCACTCTAATTGGGGATGCTGAAACCTCTGCAGGAATAAGCATGGTAAGATAACGCTGCATGCATAGGAGGCAAACAAACTGCACCCCGGTACACTTAATACATTGAGAACAGGCTGGCTGCAATAGTGGAGTGCTTTTGTAATCACTGGTGAGAGGATTTGTGAGAATATAAATAGCACTTTCATTAGATCAATACTGTCATCCCTCCTCTGTCGGCTCACATTAAGAGCACAAGCGGGGTAATAATGGAGGACTGGTTGGACACACTGTAGCATTCTGTTTGATCTCAAGAGAGGGTTTCCCCTAGGGCAGTCTCTGGCTGATAAATTCATCTTTTTGACTGTCCCCCTGGGAGCTTGCAAATGAGTGAGGGGCATTGACTTTTCATTAAGGAGATCACTGCATTGGAAATTGAATTCATGTTGGGCTTAAGAACATAACAAAGCTGTTTGCGAGTCAGCCGAAGGCCACAGAAGAGTGCCGATACACCGAAAACTGATGGAATGTTTTGGTTGACTAACAACTCTCCTCCCATCCCTCGAGTGAAGTACATACAGGTGTCCAGGAATAACGTACAAAGTTGAGGATTTCTACATTGGTATTGGATAGAGTGTGCTATAGTTGTTCTTTACAGACGGCTGCTTTATGGGCCTAGCCTAATTTGAAATTATGATTGCAGACTTGGGCACAATGCTGCACATGCAAGTGCATAATTAAATATAAGATGTATTAAAAAAGTAGTAGTAGTAGCATCTAGAAGCGAAACACACACAGTAGGATTATGAAAACATCATCTATATATATATATATATATATATATATATATATATATATATATATATATATATATATATATATATATCTCCTCATAACCATGGCTATTTCTTTAAACCATGACACAGTATACAGTAACAGTTTTGTCTTCACTCAACTATAGAAATGAATTGGGCGTATTTACTCTATTACATCAATGTAATAGGCTCATTACACATGTATTGTATATTATTCTACTCTTACAGTTTCATTGCAGGGATTCATTGTTATTTATAGACTGGATATTACTCAAGTTCATGATGGTTCAGCAAAATATCAAGGGTCACTCCCCCGGCACTGAACCTCCCACCTATGCAAAGCTTTCACACTTGCTGTAAATTCCATCAAGGTGAACTAAAGTGTTTACCCCATTAATTTATTTAAGCTAAAGCCAGAGCGCTGACCCATAAAATGAGCTAAGATAATACTGACCTTAACATGGTCTTCTGCACATGGAGGTAATTGCCAAGGCTCCAGATCAATCAATATTGACTTGCCAGTTTTTTCCCTACTTCCCCACTATGGCTTGAGCTGAATGTGTAGAATTGGCTTTAGATGGATGGAGAACATATCCCTGATAGTTTAACCTTTATCTAGCTAACATGTTCACTTATCTGTACAATTATAGATTTTGCCAGTCAAGCTGTTTCACAGAAAATCTGTCGAGTGTTAAAAGACTGGAGAGTGTTTAAGTTGAACTCTCTAGAATAATTAAAACACATCTAATAAGAGTCTTACTATAGAAAGTGTGAAGTTGTCCATGCATAAGCATTACAGTCATATGCGGGCTTGTATCTCTTGGCGCATCACACCAGAAACAGCTGATATTGAGCAATACTATTTCGACAATACATTCCTGAGAAAACAAGTAAGCAGACGCCCTCACATAAACACACACCTTTACAGCACAATCACCGTGTACTCCAAGGCATTTGATTTCTTTTTAATTTTTCAAGGTGGGGGCACAGACTTAGCAGGCATTTCCATCTTGACTTGATAAATATCACAATCTTCTTTTCCCTGCCACACTGAAGTAATTTATTTTCTATCTCTCCAAGCTATATTTTCCAGTTAATATTTCATTTTTTTTCATACAACCTGACAAAGGATGCCACAAGGGATGATAAGAAGTCTGAAACCTTTGCACTCTCGCTCCAGATACAGGATTTACCTTAAGAATTTTCTGAAGAAATAAGACTTTTAAAATAAGGGATACACTTAAAACAGCATCCATTTTTGGACTCACGTCTTCTAATAGCTACTTCTGAAAACAATAATGATGCATGTTTGGTTTAAATGTGCATTTAATTTAAGTTGATAGATGACTTCAACCAACCACAGAGTTACAACCTGCCTTGAACAACAAAACAACACATGCCTCGTACTCGTTTCCCTCAGGTAAAGCTCACAAAGACTGGCTGACTAGAGTCGCTATTTATAGAGTTTTCACAACAGCAAATCCTGATTGTGTCACTCAGACCTGTTTTCATACCCAGCAGCTAAACATTCATCATTCATATGCTACACATGTGCTATGTTTTGAGTCAGGATTATGAGACATTCAAAGTATAAACGCTATTGCATGAAAATCGTGATCTCGGTGATTTACGAAGCGGGCTTGTATTCTTTGCAGCAGAACCAAATTACATGTGCCATGAGTGACTGGTAGCAGTGTCCTTCTGGCTATTCAACTCGCCCCTTAATTTGAATTTGATAAGATTTCTTTTCGAGACATTGTTAGGGTAATGTAAATTTGGAGGGAGGACGCCAGCCTACCGCTGGCTTAACTTTGATGAGGTGTTAATATCTAATATCAAAAGCAGATAAAAACCCCTTATTAGCCCCAGTGGTCTTGCTAGAGAGGGGACTTATTACACAGAGGAGATGAGACGAAAGCAGATGAAGTAGTAAGACTGCCAGGGGCTTTGTTACATGTCCTTAAGCTTTCTGACGGGGTCAACTTAATTTTGTGACTTTAATGCTGAGGGTTTACAAATGCAGACAAGCTGACATTGTTTGAGGGATCTAATTCAGACGCTCATATTTCATAGACTGCAACATCTGGGGGATTACAGTGTCTCGAGCCAGAGGCAGTTTGATAATCGGTTGTCATTTTAGGAGTTGTGTGCCCTTCCCAGCTTTGGCGGTTTCTAAAGGTCTTTGGTTCAATCAAATGTTTGTGAGATTAGTTGGCTGCACTCCTTTTTAAGAACTATTTCCATGTGGGTTGGGTTTTAATGTTTGCCTTTAGGCTTTCACGGTAAAACACTCTGAAAATATGCTGAAATTTTTGGACTCTGAAAGTTGTAGCCATGCTTTGATGGCATTTAATGGCCAACAAAGACTGTAAACATTGTAAAGTCCAACCAGTTGTGAAAAGCAATAGTTTGTAACACACACATGAAGAGGATCATTGGGGCTGGATGTGAACTGAGGATCTGTAGTCAGCGCTGTTAACAGCCGTTTCCTGTAGGCACATCAGTGCTTTTCCAGCATGCTACCATGCTCACAATGGCAATGCTAATGTTTAGCAGGTATAATGTTCCCATGTTGACCATCTTAATTCAGTGTGAGCACGCTAGCTATTACTAATTAGCGCCAAACACAATTTGGCTGAGCCTGCTGGGAATGTCATTAGTTTCACACATATTTGGTCATAAACCAAAGCAAAAGTGGGACAATCTGTTGACATATTTCTCTTAAAACTACGAATGTGAACCGGATGTTGGTACGAGAGGAAAGGTCAAGGAATCACCATTGGGATTCATAGTCTTGGTAACATGAAACACACATTTTGTAAAAATCTATGTTGAGATATATCAGTCCAGACCAAAGTGGTCGACCAACAGACTTTGCCATCCATAGAGCCATGCCACTAGATTTTGTTTTGGATGGAAATTTGTTTTGACCATGAATTGGTTGCTTTTACAGACTCTTAGAGAGGAGGATGTGGTTCAACCTCTTTAAATATAAATGCAGCTTTACACACACCCTGCTGACTTGAAAGGCATTGTAAACTACCTTCCTAGACCACTCCAGAAAGCACAAAGTAAGCACACTGTTCGTACGCCACCAATCAATGCTTTGGACCAAGAGGAATGAGCTTTTGACTAACTGGCTGAGGCGGCATCAATTCAAAGCGTTCACCCAAAACAAGTCGGAAAACACCTTGGGTTCCAGCACTGTGTCCCATTGATTTCTGTTCAGCTCAAAGTGGATTCTGCAGTATTTAGACATTTAATTTCCTTTCAAGCTAAGTCATTACACAGCCGGGCATTTAATTAAGCAATCACAGCGGTGCAATTTGAATGATCCAGTGTCTAGATGTGAGCCAAGTTGGCATCATTGTCTTTACTGCCATGTAATGAAGCGTCTTCCAAAATGTAAGATTCATGGGGAAATGAAATTCTTAAAAATGATCAACAGCTCAGAAAAACAAAAAAGTCAACATTTCTGAATCACACTGAATAAATCCACGTCGTTAGTTTAATTTAGGTGTGTTAAAGGTTTTTTTTTTTTGGGGGATGAAAGGAGCCAAGGTATTCACAGCTGACCTATTTCTTCTTCAAAAGAAACATTATTCGAGGGTCGTGGGCACAGATGTGTCGGAGGATGTACTGAGGAGGTGTTCTCGCTTCTCCACGCCTCTGTGACCAGGGCGACAGTTTATTATGTCTGGATGTGGCCTGTGTGTGCTTGGTTTGCCTTTCCCCAAATGAGCTGCTGTGGGGACATTGGAATTCATAAAATGTTTATAGTTGGATAGTCAGCATTGCTTTGTGTGAATTTCATAATGAATAACTGCAAATACAGTACTTTGATACATTTTAATGTTTGCAATTCATTCCCAAGTCTTCCCAAAGTTGTTGATTGCATTGCCAGGCTGTATCAGCACTGTCTATCTAAAAATAATTACCCAGAAAAATAGGGAGACGATATTTTGCTGTTTGTGATTCAGTCATTAAACAATGCTATCAACAAAAAAAAAAGAATGTGAAACTGCTGCAGCCGATAGAAAATAGACAATAAAATTCATGTCCCGTTGAAGCAGCGTGGGCAAACAATGTGAATGAGTTCATGGTCTCAAATTACAAATTGCTTACAAATTTAAGTCTCTAGTAAACTGAGAATTAATTTCATCGCAGGTTTGCAAAAAAAAAACAACCTTATGTAATAAAATGCTGTGATGTTCTGTGTGATCACTCTTCTTCCCTCTGTAGTGGTCAGCTGTGCAGGTGGCACCCGCACCTGCAACTTCAGCTGTGTAGTTTCTATCACAGTATGTGTGTCTCTTGAAGCCATTTGTTCATAGTTATGATAGTGTGCAACGGCTCCAAACATGAATTTTATAAAAAATAAAAAATAAAAATAAAAAAAGTGATTTGATGTCATAATTTCTATGGGGACTTTAAAGGAATAGTTTTGGGAAATATGCTTGTTTGCTTTCTTGCTTTTGATATTTAAAGATTGATTCCGCTCTGATGTTATGGTAAATATTTAATATGAGTCAGCAGCTGGTTAGCTTGGCTTAGCATAACGAGGGCCACTGCTAGCCTAGCTCTGTTTGAAGGTAACATCTGTATCAGTACCTCTGTAGCTCGCTGACTCAATAGTCGTTTTTATGCCGTTTCGCATGACTAAAGTTATTCTATGGCTCAGAAGAGCTAAACCCTGTGCCACAGTGATTGTGGAATTATTTATATTCCGAATAGAAGTCTTGCTTGAGTATGACACCTGGTGCTTTTGCATTTATTTATTTTTTAAACTACATTTTCCCCCAAACTTGAACTTTGACATTCTAAACTCTGACTACAGATGTTAATCAAAGTCAAAGCTTAATCCAGGCCTGATAAGATGCTTAATTTAACAGGCTCGTTTTAGCGGGGGGGCTCGATCAGGTGAAATGAAGAAGAACTGATTGCTTGTGGTGATTGTGCTGATTACATTTTAAATTTAAAACTTTCCTCTTGGTACAAACATGGTCATGAACAGTATTGCAGACAATGACATAGCAGGCTTAGTAAATGCCAAGGTGCCTTCAATCTCGAAGACTGGGAGGGAAAAACCACACTTTAATTTTTACTTTAGTTGTTGAAGTTACAGAACTGTGGCTGTGTGGATGTACCAAATATACAGACAAAGCCAGGATAATTTATTGTGTGATGTTAGCACTGTGTATAGTCTAAACATATTTATGTGTAGATATTTTTCCTAACTTGACCAACTCCTTAGACGGCATTGGTAAAATATATACAATAACATTCAATTATCTTTACCCAATCTAAAAGCTGAAAATGCAATTTTTATACTATCTTTTGAATGTATTGCCGCAGCAGCATCCATCGTCATGTTTTCAAATTTAAAACAATCATGTTCTGTAGGATGGAGAGTTCAACATTCCTACATACTCTTAGTCTGCCAGTGAGCAAAATTCACAATGGCCGAGCTCTGTGCTTGTGCTACAGCTGTCAGATAATGACATTTTGAAAATATACGATGAAAGGCATTTGCATGAATTATGGCATGGGATAAATCATTAGCATATTTGGAGGGGGGTGTAATTGCTATTGTATTCACGCCCTCTTTTGGAGATGAGAGATAATGTCATGTACATACACACGTAAAACCCTACACGAGCTGCTAATTGCAATTTAAAAATCTAAATAATTTTCAAAATGAAGAAATAAAGTGAACTTTACACATACAGTTATGCAGGTCTGTTTCTAAGCATAAGTAACCTCGTGCAAATGCAAGGTTACAAGGGGACTGGGACTAATTGGTGTGGTGCCAAGGTAAAACCCCTTTTAGTGACAAAATTGGAAGAGTCACAAATCATTTTAAAAAATATCACGTTTTTCTGAACAAATCACATCAAATTTTCCAAACTTTTGCATCCCCAGTGGGTTTAATATCATGACAGAGGTATCATTTTCAATCCGGAAAATCGCTCTCCTTTTTAAACATCACTCTGCATCTTTTCCTATCCGTCTCTGGAGATGTGTGTGTTTGTGTGACACCGCAGATTAAGGTGCTAATGGACAACGGGCCATCTTTTGGACTGTGCGCGGCAGTTGTTAAGTTTACTGTGAGCAGGAGTATTTCAATGTCCTTCTCCTATCACTACCATTTTAGCCATATTGTTGATGTAAATCAATAATCTGCACGGTGTTATGAAAGAAAAAACATTCTTGTTGGGCAGTTTACAGCTTAACCCTTGTGTTGTTTTCCTGTCCAAATTGAAAATTAACACTTTTGTTGACACTTTTTATGGATGTTTTTAACTTTTTTAGGTTTTTGTCCCTTTTTCAACTCTTTTGATGCTTTTTTTCAATGTTTCTCACGTTTTTTTGACGTTTTACAGTTATTTTTGGAATGTATGGTCAATAAACCTCATTTATAGGAAATTATACCTAATGTTTGAGTTAGAAAAGCAGAAATTAGGAATTATTTAGACTATGAAATTAAAGGAAAGTATCTTGATGGATAATCACGGACTGGACTATGTCAACTTTTACTCAATACTATTTCAAAAACCACTTCAATTGTTTTTTTCTTCAAATGCTATAAAATTGAATAAGACAACCCAAAATTAATGAAAGTAGAAATTTGTACTTTCCAAAGAGCGTTGTGTGGAACCCAATTGTAATTTGGGGAATTACAATTGGGTAGTTAAAAATACCATATATATAATATGATATAGGAAAACGGGTCAATTTGACCCAAGACAACAGGTTGTCTTTGTGCAGGACTGCAGCATATTGTCTGTTTCGCATGGATGGCATTCAATGTAAATGATCATAAAGGCATCCTAGGTGCATGTACTGGCTTGAATCCAAACTCTCCCTATTTGGCTTTTTCACTGTATTGGTACTACAGTTGCTCAAAGCAGTTCTTGTACAACTCTCCCTGCATAAATGTGAAAAGGAGGGAGAAAAGTACAGTAGTTTGAGGTCAGAACAGAGACATTTTCCTGTATCATAACAACTGAGTGTTTTAACAGTCAATAGAGACTGCTAGTTGACATTTGTTGGCAAATGTGAACTTTTAAGTGTAATACCCCACGGGTGAAACTGAGAGAACTATATCAACACTTTGTGTGTGGGTCTGCAACACACTGCAGGACACTAGCCTGTAGATTGTACTTTATATAACCCAGTATTAAGCATTAAGTAAAACCTTTTAGTACTACACTTTTGCTTAGAAACAACTACAATGTATCACCACCAAAAGCCTTTCAGTAAAGTTAACATGCACAATCTGAGAGAAGTTTGAAAATGTTTTAAATATTATTTTTTACTGTATATGATTCATAAAAAAACACTGTAAACCTTCGATAGGTAACTATAATGGCAATGAACGTCACTCTCACACAAGTGACATCTTTCTGGTCAATAGTACAAAGTATGATTTTAGTTGTATGACAATCTTGTGTCATGTGTTGTTTTCCATGACCTTTAGAGGAGATTATGTAAGGTGACATTTATATTTCCTTATGATGCTGTTAATATGTGAAAAATGATCCAGTTTGCTACAATGGTGCCAAACCAGGCAACCTGACATGCAGACGCACTTTAATTTAAGCAGGGCTACAATTTGGTATTTGTACGTGATTACTTTGTGCCATGTACCGTCTGCGTGCATGTTTGTATCTAAAGGTGTGCATCTGCTTGTGAAAGCAAATTGTTCAATAGACATATAGTGATGCTCAGTATTAGTGGTCCACAGTGTGTGATGCTGGGAAATTAGATGGGAAACTTTGCAAATATACTGTATGCAGTACAGCAGTAACTCAGTCGTTAGTTTTAACAAGGGTACTATTACAATACATTGAATTTGTTATGTAGGCAACATACTTCTCAAGTTGTTTGCTAGTGGAACACCGTACGGGCCTCAGTAAAGACGTCATTTGACAGACCTAAGGGTGTCACATTCACTAAATATGACAAACAGAGGTTTGTGGCCAAATATGGCATGATTGGTGAATATTTAGAACCAAGCCAGGAACTGCAGCCCAGCACCTGAGACCTTATTGTACTGTAGTTTAAATGGATTTTTTTGTATTGATAAATTATCTCTACAGTATAATGGCCAATCAGTGATTTTGCATTTTCGGTTGCATGTGATAAGCAAAAGTTGATTTTCACAATATTGAAAAACAGTTGCTTTATATCATATAACAATGGGGGAAATAAAACAGAGCAGAATATCCATCTCATATCACCCATCCTAACTTACCTGTCCTCATCACCTCCACCAATATTCACATTTGAGTTATAATAGCCATTATAAAACCATACAGCTCTAAAGCCAAACCACAGAAAGAAGAGTAAAAATCATTAGAGAAGGCCTACCTTGAGGTCGAAGGTGTGAAAGTCATGGAACATTCTCTCTCCTGAGACCTGTGACAGAGTGAGGGGGGGGGGTTGAGACGTCAGTCATGATTAGGCCACAGTGCAATTACAGAGCAGCTCCTCTGACAGTGATTGATCAATGAGGAACTCCCTTAATGAAGACAAGGACTCTGGGCCTCCCAGGAGCAAATTGGTAAAAGTAAGTAGTGGGAGTAGTGTCCCAGATTGCTAAGGCACTAAGAGGATCATCCCGTCTGGGGCAGCAGTTTGTACAGGTGCTTGACTGCTTTCATACTGTTGGAACAGACGTCAAACTGAAGTAATCCCAAGACTATCAAAAGTTACAGCACAGTTTTGTCCATCATGGCCCCATTTTCCAAAATTCCAGCATACTTAATGATTCTGAGATTTGTCTAGGCAAAAGTCCCCTACAATGAAAACGTGGAAGGAATATATCTGGAGGAAAACATATAATCCTTCCCAAATTTAAACCTAGTAGATTGGTCCAGTGTCCCCATATTAAAGGTACCCTGTGGAGTTTTTGACCACTAGCAGCACTATGGAGCATTGTCTTTAAAAGTCGGTGGCCCATTCTGTTAGTATTTCATAGATGCCTGCAAAAATGGTTCTACTGTATGTCAATGTTCCACATTTGAGCGACAAGTTGTCAAAGATGGCTTATAGTTTATTTTTGTGCTTTGTTTGATGATTATAACAACGATAAGGACCGGCCACATGTGTTTAGCTGCACTCCCATGAGTTGCAAACTGACCTGTGGCACTTTGTTGCACAAAACAGAAGTTAAGAGCCACTTCAACATGACTGCCTCAGTACGACTGTTAAGTGCAGCGTCATTGTTAAAACACCAGAGGAGGAGGAAAGCAGGCCCTTGAGGCAATAGCTTCAGATGGATCTGTGTTGAAATGTAGTTTTTTGATTTTACCCTGTAATAAATTCCCCGACAAATCTAGACTGCCTTTTAGTCTGACCTACCATAAGGAGGGACACATCTGCTTTCTGTTCTATTCATGCCATGTATGCAGGTGAGGGGGGCGCCTGCCAAAAACAGCCGTCCCTTCAAGGGAGGCATATGACTGGTGCTTCAACTTTCTTCTTCTCCAAACTTCACAATGTGCCCACACACTTGCCCTGACTCGCTAGCACACATCCACACATTCAGTGATTAATTAAAGGGCAGACGTTCACAGGTTGCATGAAAAATACATGTATTTTTGTCTGTGAAAAAATAGAAAAGAAGACTTGACAGAAGGTTGACTGCATGACTCATGCAGTGGGGTACTGAGTGGTGTACAGACTGGGCGTTTGGCACATGTTTCACTGGAGTTACTAATTAATAAGCAGCACACACTGGAACACATGCTGCGTATTAATAAGTGAAGGTGCATTTCACATAATCAGTTTTTGTTAATTCATCAAATCAGTCGTGTAAAATGACACATACTTCATGACACATACAGATTCTGCAAATAACCCTGTAAAAGAAATTGCTCTTTTTGTTTGTTTAGGTGATTGATTTAGAAATTGATTGCCAGTGGATGCAATGTCCCGATACAAAGGCGGCAACCTGATATGAAGTCATTTCTATCATCTTTCTAGAAGCGCAGAGTATCTGAGTGATTTCAAGCTCACAGTGCAGCTGTAAGTTCAAACTGTACCCAGCTGAGACTAGTTCAAACATGATGGCCTCAACCTGCTATTTCTCTACTTGAACATCAAGATTACAGAGCTCAAAGTAATGAAAGTGGCAAAGCCAAACACCTTGGGAGTGCTATTTTCCCAACTCTTTCTTTTAAACAGTGTGCTCTTCCTTCTTTCAGTGCCTCCCCCTCTCTCTCTCTCTCTCTCTCTGTACACCTTTAGTAGTTTTACTACATTTCCATTAATTCCACTTCATACTGCTACTTCTGAGCACTGCTGCTGCATCCTCATTTTACTGGCTTGTGTTGCACTTTGGTTCCCATAGAAACCAAGTCCAGTCACCGAATGAGGCTGAGGGTAGAACACATCTGTCTTGAAAGTGGTGTGGTTATAATAGATTGTACAGTCTGAGCTGTCTGTTAATTACTGAGTGTAATTGCACGTAATCTGTACATAGGCAGGTTATCATGCAGTGCGGTGACACAATGCGACTGCCATATTTAGATGTTTTGTTTCAAGTGGTTGGTCTGGACCTGTGAAGTTGAAGCATCACAGAAAAAGAATATGTATGTAATGTATTAAAGCACCCAAAGCGCATATTTCTATTACGTAAGTCTTAACAAATACATGGTTTTGGCCTTGCTGTACACCACTCTGATGAGCATTATAAATTGCATACGTCAGACATCGTACGCTTTCTTGCAAAAGAAGAGGGCGATGATTGTGGATGTTGTACCCTGAGTTGGCATGCAATGGCTAAACTCTAAGTAGACATGTGCACATTTTGCCAGAGGTTACCAGGTTACCTTTTTCCAGAGAGAAAGAACATCTAAAGGACTACGCCTGTGGATGGTTTGCATTTATGAAATTCATTTTTGTACATACATGAACGGACCCACACATTTCACTACATCTACTCTTCTAAGTCACATAAGCTTTTACTGAATAATCAAACATATTGGAACCATTCAAACATCTGCCTGAAAGTTTTAATTCCAAGCGTACTTCTGAATGTGTATTCACACAAGTTCAAGGTATGATGCTATTAGAAATTGAATACAGGACAGGAGATGTAATTACACTTGTTTTAAATCCTGTATTGGCAGTGACCATTAGCCAAACCATATTTGATTGATTCCCTCCTTTATGAACTACAATTGCAGTAATTTACATTTGGTGTCGACAAGAAGGAATTAAGACCAAAAAGAAACGTCAGTTTGGATTCTATTTATTTCCAATCTAAGAAAGTGGCCTATTTAGCTTTCACAGCTGAAAATGACCTTTTCTATTATTTTCTTTAACTTTACTCTCTCTCTCTCTCTTTGTCTTGCTATCTATCTCCCTATAACTCCAAGTGACTGAGGATGAGGTGAATTTAATGATTTGATGTTAACAGTGAAATGGGTCCTTGGGAACTTCAACAGCAGAAAAGAGCAACCATTTGGCGGGCGAACCTGCTTGCCTCAGCACTTAGAGGCACACATTTAAATGTTCGGCTTTCACCCGGAATGGCCCGCAAGAGGGACGCCTGAAGGGGGTTGGGGGGGATGCTTGATGCTGGGGTCCTGGGGAATTGCATGGTCATTCATCACATTAATGAGTCATGTCACTTTATTTACAAAAAATGGAGACTTTTTTTCTCTCATGCATGGTACCCACTATCGTGATGCCACATTCTGTTAATGTTGCCTGAAGTTAATCAAAAAGGCAAGGAAATAATTAATCTACAGTAGCCCAGGTAGCCAGCCAAGTCAGGCTGATTGCAGCTGACGATCGGCACGCTCAGTTGTATTCTGACACCAGAGATCCAGATTTGGCTGCGTTTTTGGGATGCGGACAGTGGGCGATTTGGGCTCAGAATCAGGTCCAGTTATTAACACTAAAGCTTTTGGCCAAAGGCGCCCCATTCATCCCACCTGCAGCCTTATGTCTGTGAAACCAGCTGTGCCATATTTGGGTCATGGTTGGGCCAGGCAATTTTGGCTTACTTGGGAATGTAAAAGTCTTTGGGTGTTTGGTTTGTACTCAAAATGGAAAATGATTTGCTCTTTTATAACATGTACTAGCTCATAGAAGCTCAACATATACAGTAGTTTATAGTAGCAGTTCTTAGACGTTATACATGCTGTAGAGCTAGCACCGGTCAAGATGTTAGATCCCATTCCTGCCTGTGGAAACAGCCTCGGTCCAGTCCACCAGTTCTGCAAACTCAGTCCCAGCTACTGTTCATATAATGCTGGTGTGCTATTATCACTAGCTTCCTCCGCCTTGGATTGCCTCATGAAAGCTCTGATACAGACAGGGCAGGAAGATTTAAATAGGAGTGTGAGAATATCAGAACTATATGACATTTTTCTTTGCCGAGGAAATCCAAATCTGCGATATTACCATTTCACGGGTGAGCGGATTTAAAGCACGATGGACTGATAAATTTCAGGACAGGGTGAAATAGATGAATCTCAAGTTATTTACTTTTTTTAATTGGAAATGTCTGTCACAGGGCAGCAAGCCGAGTCCTCTTCCAAGCCATTATCTGTCTGCCTTGATCATTTGAAGGTATTTTATGGAGAGTGATGTGCAGAGTGTCAACGGTAGCTATTGAATTTATTCCTATTGGATTTGTATATAGGCTTGAAAATACAAATGCTGAGGAGTGGCAAAAGCTTGCAAAAGGTCAGCTTGTTAAACACATCACTACATTTACTCTTTCTCATATTCACAGATGACATAAGAGCCAAAAAGTTTAACTCACTTTAAAGGAAAACTCTTAAGTTTGACAACCCCAGTTGAGTTCATATAATTAATTTGTCACCTGTTGAGCTTCAAATTTACTTTTGTGACTAGCTTACTAGCAAGAACTCTGTTTTCAATAGACTTAAACAAGGCTCCTTTTAGCCAACTCTTGGGCTTCTCTCATAATTGCTCCCCAGGGTCATGTCAATGGTTTCTACCTGCTCTTGAGCTCTCATTCCCGGGCTGTCGTCCTTGCTCGCTGCCTGTCTGGGCCCCTGAGTGACACAGAAGCGTCACATGATGAACTCTGTTGAAGGGTATCTCTGGCTCCAAAGGAAGACACCACAGGGACACTGCAAGCCCGGTTGATGATGTCACACTGTGACAGTGGCAACTCACAATTGTTGGCTGTAGCCTGCCCAGGAACTGTGAGTGTTTATGTGGGGTTGGGCACCATTGTGTATGTGCATGAGTATGTGTGTGAAACGCTTAACTAAAATGAGATCCAAATCGATATCCAGGGAAACTGCCAAACATAATACTCTTTACAAGGACTACAAGGTTTGGCTGTAAGCACAGAACATTCTTAGACTACACTGAGAATCGTCACACAAAGAAATAAATGTGCATTCTCTACCAACAGACAATTCAATCATCTCATCACTTCTTCATTCAGCACTACGAATTTTGACAGCACCGATGTCTGTGCTAACAAAAAAAAATGATACCATAGGCAACCAAGTCACTTTAGTCGGCATTTGTCCCAGCAAAATACCCCGATTTAAGCTTGAGTAGTAATACAAACGTTATCCAGCTCTAAAGCAGTAGCTGATGTGATTTGACCATGACAGTACTAAAAGCAACACTTTTGTTGCAGTCTTCTACCCCCAAGAACATGGATCTTGTGTGACTGCACATTGGCTGCCAGTCCACAGTGTCTAGCAGCAGCAACACATAAAGGCTCATCTGCACCATCTGCCAGTGGAGGTGACAGGGGCAACTCAAGTGCCAAGGGGCTATTGAAGAAAAAAAAAAAAGTACAGCTGCCTCAATCTACCTGCTCTTCTGTTTTGCTCTCTATGGAGTGTGTCTTGGTTAAATTGGTCTTTTGGTGGCTTTTGAAGGCCAGTGGTGGTGAAAGACTGAGACATTGTGTGGTTGCACAGAGTCTCAGCAGGGATTAGCACTTGTTAGCTAATGCTGTGATCTGTTTGTGGTGACAGGAGGTTGTGGGAAAGGTCTGCTTTAGAGTGTGACTGTGTTTGACTGCTATACTGTGTAGTGAAGCTAAATGGGCAGTATTTCCAGAAGGAAGGGTGTGTAGCCACACTGGAAGCACACGATTGAAAGGATTGCAATGAAGTATTGCACATACATTCATTTCCCTTACTGGCAGGATGAATCCTAATGACTTTGGTTATCCCCTGTCTTCTTCTTGAGCACCACCGTGACGTTGACATTCTTATTTTTGTGTGAAATGTCTCCACAACTATCAGATGGATCGCTATGAAGTTTGGTATAGATGTTAATGGTTTCCAGAGGATGGATCCTAATAACTTTGGTGAAAACCTCAATTTTCCTCTAGTGCCACCATGGTGTTGACATTTAAGTTTTTACTAAAATGCCTCAACAACTGTTGGGTTTCTTGTCATGGGATTTGGTGCAGAAATTCATGTCACCCTCAAGATAAATTCTAATTACTTTGGTGATCTCCTGATGTTTTATGTAGCAGCACCATTAGATCTAAATTGTAATGTCCAGTACTTTAGTTTATGACCAAATACCTACAAAACTAATGACGTTCCCATCATAACTGTGAGAATGTCAGCATGCTGACACTAACATTAAGCTCAAAGCACCACTGTGCCAGCCTCACAGAGCCGCTAGCATGGCTGTAGATTCTTATTCTTGTTGTATTGAGATTCCTCGCTGGACTGATTTCAATGCAGAATTTGATGCATTTGAGACATCTTTAGTTCAGTTGACCTCTGATTGTCAGTGTCAAAGAAAAGAAGGTGTTCCAGACAGTTGTAGGCAAATTGTGGTGTGCCTGCCAACCCCCCTTTGTAAACTGTTGATGAAGCGAGGGATCCCACTTTGATGGTAATTTCAGCATAGACATTCATAGACAAGGAGATTTCATGAGGGTTGATTCTGTCCCTTCACATCTCTTTCAGGGCTTCCCACTTCCAGAAACTTCCTAACAAAGTTAGTGATCGTTGGTGCAATGTGTCATGCTTCTGACGGTCTGATTGTGTCTGTGTTTTCACATTCAGAGGAGCGGAGAGAAAAAGAGAGCTTCATGTGTTGCTCAAGGTCCTTTTTAGATACTCCCCATCCCACATCTCCCTGCACAATTAATTTTATCTTTGGGGTATTATCAAGAGGGAGCCTGGCAAAGCAGCATGACAGAAAAAACGGCCCAGAACCCCGAGGCCCAGGGTGGGAATTAATCTGTTTGACAAGATCTCTCACAAACGATTTGCCTGGCTTTCCTTCAGTTGGATGCTGCCACTACCCTATAAACGGAGGGGGTGAAGAATAAGCACGTTAAACGTTGAAGTGAGCAGTGACGGGGTGTTGTTGATGTGCTTGAAACATAAGGAAAACATGCAGCTCTTACAGGTGTTGGGTGTTAGGACAACCTTAGTGGTATGGCTGTCAAGTGGGCATTAGCAGTGTTCATATATCAACAATGCAGCAACAATGACGAATTCCTGTCACGGCCAGCTGACGTTATTTTCCCCACGAAAGCGGAATGCCGTCTTGAATCAACCTCCCAAAAATGGTTAGCCTTGTTCTTCCCACACTTTCAAAACTATTGGCATCAAGCAGACGTTTGATGCATTATCTGGAATGCAGAAAATAAATCAAAGTAATGATTGAATAATTATCTCAAGTGCAATTAATTAAACATGCCAATGAACTCATCTTGAACAGCTGTCCTAGCTTCACCACTTAATCACTTGTGAGAATTACCACACGCAAATGGAGGACGCCGAGTGCATGCAATAATCGCTGCAAAGTGCATTGTTTACAAACAGTAATTAATATCACACCGTGTATTAGCAGGCTAAGTGACTGCAGTGCACTTCTATAATTGTACCAGAGAGAGTTGGGGTTCTTCCCCACTCTTCAGGCACTTCTTGTTAAGAATGGAGACATAGGACTAGGAGTGCTAACAGTGTAGGCCATATTCCAAAAATTCAACACAGTCTTTTGTGAGTCTGTATTTTGTGGGTGCCATAATGCCAAAAAAAACATCCTCCTCCAACACGCAGTCTATGAGTTAACCTACTGAATGTCCTGGACACCATTAACCTGATAATTCATGCTCATCTCCATTTCTACCCACATACTGTAAAATGGATTCATGTTTCTGCCTGAGAGTGTGAAATAGTTCCCCCTAAAAAGTGTTGGTGAGCTCTCTTAGTGTCTCTCGAAGGGATAGTTGTACCCGGGCCAGCGTGGGAGTCTGTGGAATTCTACGATGAGGTCATTTTGGGCATCACATAGACGGCTTTTCATGGTCCATGGAGCCTGACAGTCACAGGGGACTCAAGGAAATGGTCTGTGTGGTTCTGACATATGTGGGACCAATCTTGGATAGACTAGCGTCTGGAAACATGAATGAAGATTGACAACTTGTAGCACCACGGAGCAGACAGCCTAACAATTAACCGAAGAATTGTCACTAACATGTCATATATGGTCTTTAATGGGATAAGTTATGATTTGCTTATTACAATAACACTGCAGATCTGTAGCTTAGTTCAGCACAAGGTACTGCTGGATTATGACACACACATACACACACACACATTATTATAATATCAGTAATTACATGCACTTATTATAGCTTACATGAAATATTGCTATTGTCCTAAGAATATAAAACCATTGTAGGATTCTGAATACGAAAAAGGATAATTAGCATATTTATTATGATTTTAATATCTTTCACAGTACTGTACCTTTTTAGTGAGGACTGTACCACCCGAGAACAAGTGAGATACTGCCGTAATTAAAATAAGCTTAGTGCAAACTGTGTGCCTCACTGCTTTTTTCCCCCCTTCTGAACTTCAAAATGGCCATGTATAATGACAACATGGAAAATGAAAGGCCTCAGAGGTAAGAGATAATAAATACAGCGGTGGTGGTCTTTGACTGTGCCAGACAAAGGTTACCATTTAATTCATATAAAGTTGTGTTTTCTCTCTGTGTACATAGTGTACAGAATGTGTACATGGATTAAAATGGTCCAAATCACTGTTTACGTAGCATACGCATAGTCAACTTAAGTGCACACAAAAATGTCTTTATTTAAAAAGAATATATATAATGAAAAGTTATTTGTAACAATGTTTTATTCTAAAATTACATATCATTTCTTTACATTACTTATCTGGAAAGGGCATTTAAGCTAAAGAACAATAAAGAATTGAAGAACAACACACTAAGCCTAGACAATGGACATAAATCTTCATTTTAAGCCACAGTTTTGTGAAATAAAATGGCAACTAACTTTATCAATTAATGTGTGGAAAAGCAATTATCTCGGATTGTGTCTTTTGGTAGAACTCAGTGGATTACAGTGGGGAAAAAAAAGTGATGGCCTTCAGTCGTCCTTGTGTTGTTGCAAGTCGAGTCAATTTTTTCTTGCTAAATTTGTTGTCTGTCTTTGTATTCAATTATTTATGTCACGCTGATACAATATTCTTAATATCTTCAGAGAGAAAAAAGAAGAATTGCAGACTAAGTTTAAATTCCTTAAAGTGCAGAATCATGAGTTAGGATGAGATATGAATGTGTGGGTGGGTAGGTGGGTTCATGCATATGTACTGTATGTATGTATATGTAGATATTGTTCATTTAAAAAATGGATTAACCACTTGTTTATTTTGGTTTTCACCTTTTTATTTAAGTGTATGTTTCAGATCCGCTTAGCACATGTGCTTTACTTTATCTAAAGCTAATAAAATGTAAATAAAAAAAAAATAAAAAAAACCTAACCAAAAGTACACAATTATTTTGTTGCTTGTCACTTTGATCATTTTATTGTTTGTCCAAGCAGAGTGGTTTGTTGGAATCGATTTCCCTCCAGAATAATTGGTGTCATGCCTGGTTTGGCTAAATAAGCCATTACACCAGTAGATACTCTGGGAAACTAAAAGGGCATTGCTGACACTTTGCCTAAGAATATCCTAAGCAATTACTTTGACAAAAGAGGTTTTGGGGGCATTATGCAGTACTACGCTCTTTGCACAATTTGTAGTAGTATTAATAGGAATTACTCACACTTAGTCGAGATATGTCAGTGAGCTAATCACACGTCTCTTGCCTGTGAGTTCTGAGCTCAGTCCGTAGGGAGTTGGGCCGCTGGTTCGAGTCCCCATACGGACCAAAGTATGATGGTGGACTGGTAGCTGGAGAGGTGCCAGTTCACCTCCTGGGCCCCAACCCACAAATGCTCGGGGCGCCTTTCCATGGTCAGCCCCCCCACTCTGACATCTCTCCATTTAGTGCATGTACAGGTATTGAGAATGTGTGTGTAATTCAGGCCTGTGTGTAATAACAGAGTGTAAATTGTGATTTCCTCTTGTGGGATTAATACATACATACATACATACATACATTATTATTATTATTATTATTATTATTATTATTATACATCAACCATGTTATTTGCTTTTAGTTGTCTTGTTTTCCCCGCAATTGTGCGTAGTTCATGTTACATTCACATCACAAATAACAGTAACATTTGCTGTCACAGAATTCTGCATTTAATCATCTCGCTTTAACTTGTGTGTTTTTAGCAAACTTGTACTGTAATTGAAGCACATTAAAAAAAAAATGGGTTCACCTCACCACCTGATCAATCAGTCCCGCTCAGTGACAGGCTGTAAAACCCCAATTCAGTATCACCTATCCAGAGGAGCTTGATATATATTTAGTTAACAGAAACGTTCAAGGTTATAAGGTTAAGATCTGGCAGTGACTACAATTCTCTGCTATTGTAGCAGCACACCATCTGTCTGTCTGTCTGTCTGTCTGTGTGTGTGTGTGTGTGTGTGTGTCTCTCTCTCTCTCTCTCGCTCGTTGTTTCTCTTCCACAATAGTGTTATTGTGTGAGTGCACACTCGCACAGATGCGCACACACTCATGGCACTCTCTTTCCTCCCTTCAGTGTACAAGTAGCAGCAGAGCCATCCATCCAAACCCATAGACCATGAAATTAGGTTAAGACGTAAGGCTGTGAATGACACAGGTGTGGATACAAATGAGAACATCCGAATGAAGAAGTACAGATCCAAGACGGCTGATACTGTAGTGGTTATAGGCATTCAGGATTTATTTCACAGCTACCTCCTTCATTTTCTTTAGCCCACTTTTCCTGTTGTGTATTAGTGGTCAAGACAGGGCATTAGCATACATGCTGGGAAGCTGTGCGTATAGGATATTAGGAGCTCTGTCATATTCCAAATCTCATTTCCCATAGAAAACTTTAAAGTCGCTCAAGCTTGTCTGCACTTCTCTGCTCTCTTGTATAAATAGGAGCATTTTCTTTTTTTCCTTTTTTTAAATACATCCAGATTCTACATTATTGTTGTTTTTAATAATTTACCTCCATTTTCAACTCAGATTTAACAAATGACAAGCACAATGGCAATATTTGCAACTCTTTTTTAATAACAAAATGAATGTATTAACCATATAACTCTGGAATTGGACATATCTGCTAAACTGGGATTCAATGACAACACGCTTTGCCTTATAGACCTTATTAGAAAACTTATACCGTATATATGGTCACAGTTAAGCAGCTAAAACTAAAGATTGTGAAACGGATTGATTGAAAGACAATTTTAATTGTTTTTCTCTGGTATAATAAATAAGGGCACCAGGTTAACCATACTTTTTGCCTCACTATATAAACTGCTGGGAGACTGGACTGAATATCTGGTGCCTTTAATGATGCAGATGTAAACCAGCATGGCGATGTTAAGTGAATTGTGCATTGATCACAGTACGGATGTTATGGAATTTCATTTAAATGTGGCATGAGCGAGTGATGTGTGAAATATGACTGCTGCACATTTTCTGATTGTGCTATATAAAAGATTATGCTGCTTTTTGTACTGCTCAATAGGGAAGAACAGTTATGTAAGGGAACATTATTTCCTTAAGTGCGATAAACTGCTGATTAGTAGATCAGCAGTAGGTAGAGTAGGTAGAGTATACTGTAGAGAGGCAAAGTAAATTAACTGTGTTCTGACAATCCCAAATCGTGGCTGTTGTTGAACATGCGTGTTGATTTAGAGTACTGCATTAGAAAGGACGTCAAGACCAATTGGTAAAAGATGATTGTTTTACATAAAGGCGAGTAAAAAAGGGATTTGGGAGTGATCTAAACAGCAGTAGTGATTTGGCAAGCCTAAGCTTCAAGCTGCCCAGGCCTTTCCAAAGAGCATTAAAGGCAAACACCTAATCAATCTAGACTTTAGAACAGCCAGCCATATTAGTTATTTCTGTGTTTAGTGGAGAAGTGAAGCTCTTTACTTGAGGTGCCAATCTTTTATTTATTTTTTCCTTACATAATACAAGAGAATGTGACAAGACAAATGATTGCAGCGCTGTTAAAATATCAGACACAGAATCAAAGTGCTTCGAAAGGGTCACACAGCTTTTGAAAGCAACCACGTCTGGAGCTGGTGATGTGAGAGCACCATATTGACTATTTCTTTTAATATAATAGCTATTGACCTGTGTATCAGCTAGGCTTTGCTAATGTCGGCAGTCCTTCAAATCCCACTGTGTTCAAACATGAACATTTTCTTTGCCCATCGCCATAGGTGTACATTGATACAAAAGACTGCTGAGCACTTAAAAGGGAATGCAATATGTGCAATGGTGAATGTGGTATCAGCTGAATGTGATTTTGATTGACTGGCCCTTTGGGGCCATGTGGGGTGCACAAAAGAGAGTGTGAGGAATGAATTTGCCAACTAATGATCCATTCTGTTTTGAATTATGGTTAACCTGGGTATTCAAGATAGCATGACAGCGAGAACGAAGGGGTGGAGGTGTAAGTGGAATTGGAATGTCAGTCAAGGAAAGCAAACCCTGTACACTACAGCTCAGGTTTAGCTAATTGCATAGGAAGGCTTCAGCAAACTGCATTATGTACAGTATAAAAGTAGATACATGTAACATTATAGTTCTATGCATAGCGTTATATGTAGTCAGTATGAAATTAATATAAGTGGCAAATCGGCTCATTTAATGTGTCAACCGTGCTTGTCTGCGCGCACACACACACTATACACACTCTACACATTATACATAAGCACTTGTGTGATGCCAAAGGGTCAAGTGGTTTTTATTGTGTGCTATGAAAAGTCCTGACGCTGGCTAATATTTCCTGATGTGTTCTTTTTATTTGCATACTGGATGCTGCCTCAGCCAGCTTCTATTGTCAGAGCTTTCTATTTGAATGTCAACACTATTATTACAGCTATTGATGCAACAGCAGGTAGTTCTTTGCCTTCGTGTCTTCTTGTGTCTCTGTGCCTCTCTCTCAGCCTCTTCTGCTTTCCTTCCCTCAGTTTTGTTTAACAGCTATCATTATGTGCCTGCCAAATGGAATCTACTTGGAGTCCACTATTTCTACCTTTCGCGAGCATCTCTATTTTTCTGGCCTTGACATTCTGCCACTCTTTCCCATTCACTCTGACCATAATAGGTGAAACGGAGAAAGCTCCTCGTTGCTGTGTTGCCTCTCTTTTCTTATTGTTTACAGCCAAAGCCTTGACAGTGTTGCTTCAGACTTGCTTGGGGAAAATGGACACTTTGACATTTCACACCCTGAAATGTGGCAGTGCATGGTATTACTAGTAAACACTGTTCATTACTTCCTTGACAGCTGATGACCAACCTCCAACCCCTCTTGCAGCTGCCTCTGCCAAGACTGCGCACAAACGGGACTTTCTAACTTCAAGATGTTCCGAGCGATCAAGGCTGAGAGGCTTTTCTATTTTCTTATCCTGTGCTCTTCTGTCTCCTTGTCCTTACTTTCAACCATGTAATCAAGTGCACTTTATTGCTGTCATGTCTGCATAGGTCTGACTATATTTTCAACTCGGGCCTTTATTGATGTTGAGAGACTTGAGAGGGGTTTTGAAATGGGAAGGAAATTACGATAGATTACCTTTTAGAACAGAGAAAATGATATAATAAATTATACGCATTATAATTTGACTTACTGACTATATTTTGTAATAACGGAACCCTCTGAACAGTAGCAATAACAAATGAATTACTCTGCCACATAAGTTACTGAAATATACAGTATATCCTTCAATATGAGGTTGGCATCATGAAGTCAGTTTCCTGTCAAAAGCAATGACGATTTTAGGAGGACTCATTTATTGAGGTGTGACGAGGTCAATGCAAGAGCAGCCAACTTCCTTGTATACAGCTGGATTTACGCTTGGTTACATTGTAACCTTGGTTCTCTGAGTAAAGACTGTTTTTCCAGTCATATTTATTAATTAAAAGAAGTTTTCTTTAAAATAGTGTTAAAATGTTGTCTTGTTCTCGTGAACCCAATCTTGTGTCTCATCTTGTGTCGTGAGTTGAGTGTCTCATGACACACACTTATTTGGGCCAATCCATAAGTCAGTAAGGTTTTTATTTGAATTACTTGCATAATGTTTGGTTGTAAAATTTAATAAACAAAAATGAATTACCTATCATTGGAGTTTGTATTCTAGCCTGGTCTTAACAGACTCTGGTCCATTAGCCTGGTCCTACCAGACTCTGGTCCATTAGCCCGGTCCTACCAGACTCTGGTCCATTAGCCTGGTCCTACCAGACTCTGGTACATTAGCCTGGTCCTACCAGACTCTGGTCTTTTTGCCTGGTCCTACCAGACTCTGGTCTTTTTGCCTGGTCCTACCAGACTCTGATTGACCAGTGTTATCTTCCTTGAAGGCGGGTACTCTGTTGACATTTAAAAACTATTGGATCTGCCCAGAGCCACTCTGGATCTGCCATACAAGGCTTATATTTTGCATTAGCATCGCTAGTGTTAGCCAACACCTTCACCACTAACGGCGCAAGCTGGAAAATCAAACTTTTCCTGAACCCCGTGGGGAGGAGGGGCCACAACATCATGGCCACCAACAGAACTCAGCAGAGATTCTTCTTGCTCTGCCTTTAACTTCTGGATATTCGGCAGCGTTGCCACAACGGACCGAATGGCTTCGCTCGCATCTTTTCTCTAGCACACAGCCTCAACGTCATCGTTCTCAGACACTCCCTTTGTTCGCTGAAAATTTGGCTGGAGAAAACCCAAGACTATACCACGAACCCAGATGTAGTACTAAAGGCAGAGATGGGAAGTAACGAAGTACAAATACTCCGTTACTGTACTCAAGTAGATTTTTCTGATATTTTTACTTTACTTTACTATTTATTTTTGTGGCAACTTTTTACTTCTACTCCTTACATTTTAACACAAATATCGGTACTTTCTACTCCTTACATTTTACTAAATTGGCTCGTTACTTTTGTTTTGTACAAGAGGTTGTTATGTCGGAAAATAGCGCGGACACGCGCCACACTTGACGTGTGCGCGCCACACGGAGAAAAAGAGAATATCTGTCCGGAGGATAATCAGCTGAGATTGTGTGTGTGCGTCTTTGAGAACTGTAAGTCGTATAACTCATGTTGTCAGTTCACTTAAGCCCGTTATTAGTATATAGTTCTTCACATTTAAAGTAAGTTAGCTAGTGGTTTTGGTGTGGTCTTCACCTGTTCACCAACTTCAGATACTGTAATTCAATTGACAAGTGGATGAAAATTTAGCTAGACAGAAGTTGTCTGGGGGGACGTTGGAAACCAGAATCAGCTTTTAATCCAGTCCTAATCTAGTCCTCAATTTTCACATCATTTCACTGGAGTTGTCGTTATCATTGTTTACATCATCAATACCATATTCAATCTAAATAGATGGGAATATCTACTGTACGTTGCATTTGACGCAACTCAACAGATTCAGCATTCTGCATTAATTCACAGCAAATCATTGCGGCTTGATGGCGCTAACGTTAGCACATTTAGTTAGACGTGTTGTTTTTTATGGTTTTGTTTTTATGTTTTCCATTTGTTTTTAAGTGTCATATGCATTGAATTGTACTTTGTTGGTATTGTATTACACACACACATACATGTAGATTCATTTAAATGTTAAGGGGAAGATTAAAAATATAAACTGGATCTGTGAATTCTCACAGAATCACAACTGAATTCATATCTTGCTAATGGGTCAGAATCTTATTAACCTGGAGTCCCAGTTTCTGTCATAATAATCATATATGTTATGTTTCAGGCCTATTGGCAGACATCCATTTAAAATGTAGCCATTGCCATATAAAGACATATATGTGTTTTCCATGTCCACTGAAGTTCCTCAGCATCTCTCTAGTAACATTTGTGTGCTCCGGGTAGCTTTGCATAACAAATTGTTGTCATTCGCAAGGCTACTTTTACTTTTATACTTTAAGTAAATTTCCAAGCCTGTACTTTGTTACTTTTACTTGAGTAAAGAAGTTTAATCAGTACTTCCACTTTTACCAGAGTATTTTTTAACTCAAGTATTTGTACTTCTACTTAAGTACGGAAAGTGAGTACTTTTGCCATCTCTGACTAAAGGGAAATGAAAATTGAGTGCAAGTACGTAAGAGGGCGGAGCCAGCCTATATGTATTCTACCAAATGATTAAGACTGCAATTATGACGCAGCTGTAGAAAAAGAATTAAATGTAGCTTCAGGTCATTTTTTCTGTACTTATTCAAACTCAATCCCTAATTTGTTTCTCCTTCACTGAGCCATTGCTTTTCTTCAGTTTGTTCAAATGTCATTTTAAGTGGGCATAGATTTGGCAAGCACACTTTAATGAATCTGAAGTTGTTTGGATTGCTTAGATACTATCACTCCATGATTTACAAGAGGTAGTAAGGTGATTACATTTTCTTATACATTTTAATCTGCACCTCCACTAAGGTGCACAGCTCTTTGCCCTGCTTACAGGGTTACTTTAGGCTACAGAACTTTCCCAAATGATTCCCAATTAAATGTCATTGTATGGAGGATGTTTCAGTGAGATTGGTTTATTAGTTAAATTTGGTCAATATGCAACGAAATTGAGAGATTGTAGAAAACAAGACCCAATCGAGACTTGTCCAACCGTGAAGATAAGATCAACGCTTTGTGTCAATTTGGATATTTCTGTGAGTACACTGCATGCTGTACACTGTGTGCACTGTATGTACTGATTTGTGTAGTGCGTACATTTTACAGTGTAGTGTTGACAGGGTACAGGCTTGGTTTTAGTGCAGTGGTAAAAATGCACATACATCGCAACCTCTGCAGTTTCCTCGCACACCATTTCCACAAACATTTGTTGGACCCGTAACTATATACTGTATAATGCAAAAACAGATTATTGTTGATCTTTGAACCAGTCACTCAAAGAAGAAAACATTCAAATTGTTCAAACGCTCTCAAGATGATCTGTTTACAACCTTGGTTAGAGTGCTGTTAATTGAAAATGAGTAATATGAAGGAATCTTTGACAAAAAGGAAAGATGGCTAAGTAGCAATTAGATTTCTTATAAGATTGCTACATAGCCACTCCAGACCTGTGCAGTCCTTTTACAAGAAATAACATTTTTCCTTTTAAAAGAGATTGTGTATATATTTAGTAGTAAATGGTTTTCATATTGGAAGTGTCCATGTAGAACAAAAATTCTCTTGATCTACACATTGATTTTCAGCCTATTTTCATTTGTTTCCCATTTAGAAGAGACATTTCTTATCTAGATAATGCAATTTGATTTATATTATTTATTATCCATAGTTTATTAAACTTGGTCGATAGTATTGGCAGCGTGGAGATATATTGTCTTCAAGGCTAACCTGCTGCAAGGCTTAAGCATAGTATACATTCTATTAAGGTTAAAAACTAATATGGAGTACAATAACCTCACCTGATGCATTTGTTTGGATGAGCAAAATAGCATACATGTTAATTATACCTATGGTAGATTTATGTTTTTGAGATTTAAATAATAGATTTGACCATGAATCACTTGGCATTCATCAATGATGTAACCAATAACCAATCAGTGAAGTGCATTGATCCTCCATAGCCAAACATGATTCAGGGTGGTCAGAGTGTGTGAAATTTCTATGGTGATGATTTTGATGACAGAGTAGACAATTGGTCAGCTTGCACCTCTTTATTATTCCAATTTAAAAACTAGGAGGGGCATACATATAGGTCTTCTGCAACATTGACTATAATGTCAATTTATATCATTCATTTACAAATGATTGAGTTTTTAAATGTATATTATATGAATAAGTGTATTATATAGTAAATGTAATATATGCTGCTGGCTGTCATTTGACCTTTGACATCATTCAATAGGTTTCAATAAATGATGTTATTAAAAACAAAGGAATGGTATGGAGAAACATAAGCACTATGAAGAAGTAAATCCATAGGTTGAGTCTGTATAATAAACCTGGTGAAAACTGAGTCTAGATTATGCACATATCATATTATCATACAAATTTACCCTTGAAACTACTGTACATGTAAACTGTGCCTATGCCTTTAATGTCAAATGCCATATGAGTTTCATCACTGTAGAGATATGGACTCCATCTTGGCACAACTAAGCATTTTAATGATAGTCACTAATCACATTCATATCTGCAAAATGTCCAGTTCAGTGGCTGAGTTTTCTCATATCCGGTGGGACTAGGAATGCCACTTTTTCTTGCCATCGAAGCAACAGCAATATTGCATGCCATCTAAGTATATGCAAAGCATTTCCCATTATCCTTCAACAGCACTCACTCAGAGCAGCCATGGCAAATATCATTAAATGCCCTGCTTACACCCCGCCCTCTACACACTCACACATATACACAAACAAACATGGTACAAGCACGACCGTCCCTTCTCTCTACCCGTGCTCATTTTCCCCTTCTTTTCTTCCTGGCTATCACTCAGTGGCAGTGCGAGGGAAAGGGAGTGCATTGATCTGCCAAAGTGAGCAGCCATTTCACAGGGTGAGTCTGTGCGGCGCTCCTGTCCCTGAATGGGAATTGCTCATTTCACCTGGCTGCCTTGCCTTTTAACAGACTAGTGGGAAGCCCTGCTGGAGAGGTACAGAGGGAGGGCGGCAGTCAGGGCCCTGGTCAGGGCTTGGCAGGCAGCAGATAAGAGCTTCTCATGCTGCTCCATGCACTCACTAGTGCTGCTGGAGCCCAGTCTCTCTCTCTCTCTCTCTCTCTCTGACACACTCACACGCACAGACGCATAGCTTTTCTTCACACATGTGAGGCACTAATAATAACTTTGGCGTTCTGGTGAGTCAGCTTTCTTTCCTCAGGCAAGGATAAAAGTAAAACATGGTGCCTTTATTGAGTCTGAAATCACTAACTGTGGAATTCCCAGAACATTGCTTTAGCTCAGCTTGTATTCCATTCACTGCCAAGATGCCATGTGTCCACAACATCTAATATTGTGTTGAAAGCAGGTGCTGATAGAGTGATAAACAAGCCAGTAAACTGTTTATGGCATCCGTATGGAAGACACACAGTTATAGGAAATATGTAGTTCTGAAGCTCAGAAGAGTTGTAGCTGAAAAAATTGACTCATTTCCATTCCAGTATGGACTATACATATTTCTTTTAATTTATTAACCAGTATTTAAAACCAATTTTAGTGCTTGAAATTAGTTTGCAAACCTTTCTGTTAGTGACAGAAGACAATTAGAGGTTCGAAGGGCTTGTTTAATATCCTATGTGTCGCTGATGCTACGTATCTGTAACCCAGTGAAGGAAAGGGTTAACAGAAACGTAGTGTTGGCTGAAAGTCTCTATCCGATCTGTCAGAGCGAGAGCAGGAGAAGAAGTTGGTCATGTCATGGCGCAGATTAGAACCGTAATTGAACCGTAAGCAACTGAAATTGCTGAATGTTAGAACGTTGGGTCAAATTGGTTGTTATTACCGGGACTTATAAAGTGTCAGGGTTAGTTCTGTCAAAGTGTTAACAGTGTAAAAAAAAACGTTAGCTGGTGTTCAGTAGCTAGGTCAGAGGTTATTGGCTAATGAAATTATGGATTTGACCCTGAAGGTCTGATCCTAGAATCGCCCCCCTGAAGTTATACTTCCATTAAAAAGTAATTCTTGCATAGACATTGGTTGCATATTGGTTGCAATTAAAATGGAATGCCTTTTACATTGATTAAAGTTCATCAACAGTTCATTGTTTGTAGTGCTCCCAGAATTGAAATGTGGCATTTAACAAAATCAGAATCAATGTCTGCTTGTTAGTCTGGATTACTAACATGAAAATTCTATTCATCTCCATTGTCTAGGGGCAACGATGGAAATGTCAGAGACAGATAATACAATAATAAATGAATTACTTTATTTATGATTTAAGTGCTTTAGATTTTTTTTTTTATTTTAAAGGCATCACATTTTTTGGCCCTATTTGAGATTGATGCTGTTTTCCCAATATATCATGTCAACTAAATCTGTCTCTGTCAACACTTAACCCGCATACAAGCCGTAAGCCCTCCAGACTCACCTGTCCTGCAGTGACCCCCCCCCACCCCTCCACTTCCCCATCCTGCATGTGTCCGAAACGCCTTCCATCCAGCCACTTCATTCCCCTACTTCATCCTTCACATGTTCTCAAATTTATTTCTCTCTATCTCTCTACCCTGGTCAGCCCGCTTCCCTCCCTCCATCTAGCCTATCTCTCTGCTGCTCTCCTTGCTCAGTGACAGTCTCATCACACTCTATCAATCAGGCTTGTGAGGCCCGGGCGCAGTGCAGCACAGCATCGCACAATCCTGGTCCCATCAATGCCAGTCAGTCTCCCTCACTCTCTCAGTCACTTTAAAAAGGTTTAGGTTGCCAGATATAGTCTGTTTCCCCCCCTTGCCCGCCCTGCAGGTCAGGAAATGGGAGGGATTGAGAGGGAGTCGAGATTCAACTTAGCACTTGATTTGATGTCACTTGACGTGTTCTCTATCCAGTGCTCGCTCTCAAAATATAAAAGTCCTCTTTGAACCGAGACGGATAGTTGGACGCATCATCAGCTGGACTCATTGGCTTATAAGTTACAAAAAAACACAGCATGTGGGCACCCTTGATGTGTCGTATGGATTTTTGGCGCATGGGAAAATGATGCAAAACAGGTCGGGACATAATTGTCCTAAACTCATCAGCTATTCTTCTCAGTCTCTTACCTGCCGCAGGCCTCATCCTGTGGTTGACGTCTCAGGAAAGAGAACTGCACAAATGAGAAAGACAGAGAGGAACAGGATAGGGATGAATAGCTTAATCAGCCTGTCTTTGACGTACAGAGCGTCATTTTCTGTACATGTATTACTAACAGCAAGGAGCACTTGATAAAAATAAAGCACCGACAAAGCTTACCGTAAAGTATTTCCCATAAAAAAACTCTTATTGCCGTTGTTCCTTTAATTAATTACTCAGCACCAGTACAGTATATATTTAAAGGCATACAGGGTACTTGTTTCGCAACCAAATTTCAGCTGAAGGAACAGAAGATTGCATGTGCAGTAGAGAATGACTTAACCACAGTTATCGATTGGCTTTGTGAATTATAATGAAACAAGTGTAATTACATTTTCCTTTAAGTAGCACAACAAATTAGGCTTGTGAGTTATTCTGGAAGCAAAAGAGGGGGGAAAAAGTCTTGCATTTAATGTGCTGGGAAGATTTTCTCGGGCTATTTTCTTGCTAAATGCATTAGCAGATGCTGCTGTGCCCATACAAGCCTGTGGTCTAATATTCTTGTAAATGATTAGCTACTTATTTAACCAACAGGGGAAATGTGCTTTGAGTGGTTACAACAAAATTGGGAAAAAACTTTTCTTTTTTTTTTCTTTTTTGCTGCAGTGGGTGAGCTTTAATTTGACTCGTTATCTTTTCAAACATTATTGTAGGGCTTTATGGCAGTCGAATGAGATGATTAGCAGTGATGATTATAAATTGGCATGATTTATAGTAGTCTGTCTGCCC
>JABXJD010001634.1:0-42500 GCA_013375575.1 Percina caprodes | reverse complement strand
TAGGGAAGGCCCGTCGGCGGACAGTGTGATGTAGTGAGACCATTTGATAGACAACAGCACAGCAGGAGAAAGAGGAGAGGAAGTGGGACTACAGAGCCAAGAGACACTTTCTCTTTCACTCTCATGCTCCCAACTGCTCCCAGTGCCAGAGACATGGGCCGCTGCACAGACAGATGGCGACGAGGTGTGTGTGTGTGTGTGTGTGACGTGATACGGGGTGAGTGTGTGTGTGTGTGTGTGTGTGTGTGTGTGTGTGTGTGTGTGTGTGTGTGTGTGTGTGTATGCACGCGAGTGATGGGTGGTGACGCCATCCGGCTTTGTGCCAGTGTGTGAGATGGAGTGCGGGAGATATAAGGGGAGCAAATGAAGGAAGATTAAGCACTGCAAAGGTGTGTGTGTGTATGTGTGTGTGTGTGTGTGTGTGTGTGTGTGTGTGTGTGTGAGAGAGAGAAAGAGAGAGAGACACATTCACGTGCAGGCATTAATCCACATGCTCTTTTTTTATTCCACATCCAATTAGCTTGTGTATTTTATTACAGCAGCAATACAAGTTAATTTGCGTTGTCACTTTGCGCTCGGCCGTCATACTGCGCAGCGTAGACGGTGCCGGTAAGGGACCTCTCCTGATGACGAGAGGCACACCTACTGTAGGAGCTGTGGGTGTGAGGAGGATGCGTGTGGAAAGATTTTGTATTGCCAGAGTGCCATCTACTGGATTTTACCATCATTTCAATACATACTGTTTTATTATCTTGACTCCTCTTGCATCCAGTATATGCATAGATGTATTTCCCTTTTAATTATTGTGATTTACTCTAATTATGCCAGCTTTATATTAAATTTTATATTTTATATTAAAAGCTTTGCGGTTCTAAAGCAATTCTCTCATCAGCTAGTTGTTATGTTGATTATGTATTTCTCCTTTCTCAGTTTATTCTTTAAAAGACAAGTAGTGTCCCTCTGATGGAGACCTTGACAATTAAAATGAGGATATTTTTTCAGTAGACGTGTTTAATAAATTCACCTGAACATTGACAAAAGATTCATTTTCACAGTATTGTGAAAATAAATATGTAATAAGTTGAATTTGCAACTAAAGAGACCTTATTCTTATGTAATCTCAAATGACATTAAATAAGCTAATTTACTGCAAACCTGAATGAGTTTTCTTTGGAAAAATCATATTAAGTTATTCTTTTAAAGTTATATTTGGTTTGGTGTAAAGATAAACAGGAAACCATTTATAAAGAATCAATATTCATGTAATGAGTGCATTTACATCTATGAGGCTGTAACAGATCACAGCACATAGAAGCCACTCATTTTAAAGATAGGAGGTAAATAGTACAGCTTCAGATGGAGTCACTTTAAGGGCAAATGATGATGCACAGCTCCATCTTGTGGTTGTTTCACACTGGACAAAGGTTGGCATGACACCACAATTTGACTGAAAAATATCTCTTTATCTGATTAAGTATGCTGACGTTTTAATTAAATGGATCATAACACTTGCTTACGCCATGTGGACATGTACCTCAATGGACATATGCTCAGTGATATGGATTGAGCAACGTTGTAATTAATCATGTATATAAGCAATGCTATTTCCTGTAGTGTGGTGTTGAATTGCCTGCATGCACATGTGCATGTATTTGTGTGCTGGAAAGTGCAAGTTCTTGCATTGTGACTAATAAGCAGCCATTGTGCGGTTAAATGGTCATGAAATATGCACCAGACTTAAATAGCTCATCCATAGTGCCTCGAGAGGAATCCGGGCATTTCATTAAACACACGGCAGCTCGCAGAGGAAATGCTTGTGTGTGTGTGTGTGTGTGTGTTTTCCTCGCAATAGTGATGTAATGTTAGAGAAATTAACACTTTTATAACTTTTATTAGGGAAGGTTATACATTTAGACCAGCAAAAAATAGTGTAGTATGTAGCTACAGTGGGGCTCGAATGTTTTGGCACCCCAGGTACAAATCTGTATAAATGTGCATAAAGAAGCCAAGAAAAGATGGTCATCAAATGACAGATTAGACACTAAAAGTTAGATTTTATTTCCATCATTTACACTTTCAAAATAACAGAAAACAAAAAAATGGCGTCAGCAAAAGTTTGGGCACCCTGCAGAGTTTCTAGCATGCACTTCCCCCTTTGGAAAGCTGAGACCTGACAGTGTCATGGATTGTTCTAAATCATCGTCTGGAAAGACCAGGTGATGTCAATCTTAAGGTTTTAAAAGCCCAGACTCATCTGACCTTGCCCCAACATTCAGCACCATGGCTTCTTCTAAGCCGTTGTCTAGAAAACTGAAACTGAAAATAACTGACGCTCACAAAGCAGAAGAAGGCTTTTCAGATGTCAATATCCTCCGTTTGGAATGTAATTAAGAAATGGCCGTCATCAGGAACAGCGGAAGTTAAAGCAAGATTTGGAAGACCAAGACAAATATCAGACAGAACAGCTGGCAGGATTGTGAGAAAAGCAAGTCCAGACCCCCGTTTGACTGCACGATCCATCCAGAAATGCAGACACTGGATTTGTGGTACACCATTCCTCTATAAAGAGACCCTTGTACAAATATGGTGATGAGAGTCATCACAAGAAAACCTCTTCTACGTTCTCACCAAAAAAAATCACCGTTTGAAGTTTGCAAATGAACATATAGACAAGCCTGATGCATTGTGGGAACAAGTTCTGTGGGCCAATGAGGTTAAAATAAAACTATTTGGCCAGAATGAGCAAAGGTACGTTTGGAGAAGAAAGGGCACAGAATTTAATGAAAAGAACCCCTGTCCAACTGTTAAGCATGGGGGGGGCTCAATCATGCTTTGGGTTGTATTGCAGCCAGTGGCACAGGGAACATTTCACGAGTAGAAGGAAAAACGGATTCAATACAATTTCAGCAAATTTTGGACGCTAACTTGATGCCATCTTTGAACAAGCTGAAGTTAAAGAGAGGATGGCTTCTCCAAATGGATAATGATCCTAAACACACCTAAAAATCCACGGTGGATTACATCAAGAGGCGTAAACTGAAGGTTTTGCCATGGCCTTCACAATCTCACAATCTATGGCTAGACCTTAAAAGAGCAGTGCGTGACAGACAGCCCAGAAATCTTAAAGAACAGGAAGACTTTTGGAAGGAAGAATGGGCGAAGATGCCTCAAACAAGAATTAAAGACTCTTGGCTGGCTACAAGAAGCGTTTCCAAGCTGTGATACTTACCAAAGGGGGGGGGTCCAAGGTATTAACTCAGCAGGGTGCCCAAATTTTTGCTGACCCCCTTTTTTTGTTTTCTGTTATTTTGAAAGCGTAAATGATGGAAATAAAATCTAACTTTTTGTGACCTATTATATGAATTTGTCATTTGATGCCTTTTGGAGATGTTTTTCTATCTTTTCTTGGCTTCTTTATGCACATTAATACAAATGTTTACCTGGGGTGCCCAAACTTTTGAGCCCCACTGTACTGTATTTAAATGAGTAATTTGGAGGTTATCAGAAGTTGTTACTAATCATTTAATATAGTCCTTTTTTTTTTGTATTTTCCTGATCTACTATGGCCAGTACCTCAATCTCTAATCCTGTGTGTTTGTAGCTTAGTAAAGATTCACCGTGGGGAAAATGCTAGCCGCTATCTGACATGAAACAGATTTGATTCATTTTCCAGAGCATATCTGTCTTTTTCAGACAGACGGTTTTCCAAAGAAATATGTCAGCAGTCTGGGGATTATGCTTTTTTTTTTTGCTAATCACCAAAAGACCCAACCTGCCCGACATTTCTTTGGTTCGACAATGCAGTGCGCTGGGCAAAAGTCCTTTTTCCCATTTAGATGCTTATTTTCAAACTCCTTTTATTCTCATTGTGTCAGTACAATCAGATGTATTAACCATTGACTTCACACTCCACTGAGTTACACGATTATGTAATGCAAATGAAATGTGATTTAGCAGAAAGAATGTCACAACCTTGTTCTACTGATGTTGAGAGAATACACTCATCATCATTCATCCAGATTTACTCTTCTAAAAGCGAGTGTTAGGACTTGGCACAGTTTCCTCTGGTGGGGGAGGAACTATCTATCAAAGGATCCTGGAGGTGAATTTTCGGGGAAACATTTTCCCTCTCAGTCCTGCCTCCCGACTGCACTTTCACACACACACAAAAATACCATTTATAATATATTGTAGCATAATGGTCTCTAGATTATATATACTGTAGTACACATCCTTGGAGGGCCTTACCCTGAGTCAGGCTTCACAGGCAATTCAGAGTGTGTGTGTGTGTGTGTGTCTTTGGCTAACCGGCGGGTGTTGTGGCCGTCAAGTGTAAGCACACAACATGTGGGATGAGCGTGATGGATTCCTCGTATCGTTAGTCGTTATTTGTGGCGTGCCTATAACCACAATTCCCCAGCCACAGCTTATTGCAGGGCGAAGCTGAGCGAGATGTACTCTGAGGCTGGCATAAAGCCACTGGCCTTTGTAATAATTCATCGGCCAAAAAGCCCTCCATGTACTCACCGTGCAATATTTATACCCCACTGAATGTATTTGCTCAGCTACATCATTGCACTGGCCCGGGGCAGGGATTTTCTCTTCTGAGAACAGGTTTTAGTATTTCAGACCTTCGTTAAGTCTGGGAAACATTTCTCTGAATCTGTCCCATGATCACATTGTGTCTGCTTAGAATGATGTTTAGGAGCCAGTTTTCAACTTTGCATTTCATAATGTTTTTACATGCCTTAACCTAATCCCTTGTCTACAATTTCAACTATCTAGTGTATTCATCTGACAGTTGAACTAAAATTACAGAGATGTGAGTGATAGAGCCCGACCGATATATCGGCGGGTTGATATTATCGGCCGATATTAGGCATTTTCTGATGCTGATCGGTGTCAGCATTTATAATGGCCGATAATTTTTTTAAGTTTTTTTTTTTTTTTTTTAAACAATCATTCATCAGAATCATTTATGATGACAAATAAATGATAATTAAATGATTCTGATACGTGACTATATAAAAAATAAAAACTGATTGTCCGCCATGTTATGAGTGATGGTGTAGCATAGTCTGTCCACCAGAGGACGCTCTACAACGTCCCTGTTAGTGATGGTGTTGCATAGTCTGTCCACCAGAGGACGCTCTACAACGTCCCTGTTAGTGATGGTGTTGCATAGTCTGTCCACCAGAGGACGCTCTACAACGTCCCTGTTAGTGTTGGTGTTGCATAGTCTGTCCACCAGAGGACGCTCTACAACGTCCCTGTTAGTGTTGGCGTTGCATAGTCTGTCCACCAGAGGACGCTCTACAACGTCCCTGTTAGTGATGGTGTTGCATAGTCTGTCCACCAGAGGACGCTCTACAACGTCCCTGTTAGTGATGGCGTTGCATAGTCTGTCCACCAGAGGACGCTCTACAACGTCCCTGTTAGTGATGGCGTTGCATAGTCTGTCCACCAGAGGACGCTCTACAACGTCCCTGTTAGTGATGGCGTTGCATAGTCTGTCCACCAGAGGACGCTCTACAATGTCCCTGTTAGTGTTGGTGTTGCATAGTCTGTCCACCAGAGGACGCTCTACAATGTCCCTGTTAGTGTTGGCGTTGCATAGTCTGTCCAGCAGAGGACGCTCTACAGCGTCCCTGTCAGTGTTGGTGTTGCATAGTCTGTCCACCAGAGGACACCCTACAATGTCCCTGTTGGTAACACTGATTTTTTTATTTATTTTTTTTGTGAATGTGTTTATGACTTTAAGTTTCATATCTTAAGTTTGTATTTTTATACATTTTAATCATCAGAACTGTAATGTATGTTGATGTTCCTCTGTTCTGTTCATTATTTTAGTGAGAACTCATAAATATCTACAAATAACTAATGTTGGGAAAATCTGCTTATGTTTTGTAACGCGTTTCTGGATTTTTTTCAAAATATACAGGTAAAAGCCAGTAAATTAGAATATTTTGAAAAACTTGATTTATTTCAGTAATTGCATTCAAAAGGTGTAACTTGTACATTATATTTATTCATTGCACACAGACTGATGCATTCAAATGTTTATTTCATTTAATTTTGATGATTTGAAGTGGCAACAAATGAAAATCCAAAATTCCGTGTGTCACAAAATTAGAATATTGTGTAAGGGTTACATTTTGAAGACACCTGGTGCCACAAAGTAATCAGTTGATTAACTCAAAACACCTGCAAAGGGCTTTAAATGGTCTCTCAGTCCAGTTCTGAAGCCTACACAAACATGGGGAAGACTTCAGATTTGACAGCTGTCCAAAAGGCGACCATCGACACATTGCACAAGGAGGGAAAGACACAAAAGGTTATTGCTGAAGAGGCTGGCTGTTCTCAGAGCTCTGTGTCCAAACACATTAATAGAGAGGCAAAGGGAAGGAAAAACTGTGGTCAGAAAAAGTGTACAAGCGATAGGGATCACCGCCCTAGTCAAGATTGTGAAAAAGGGTGTGGACAGCTGCTGGAGTCAGTGCTTCAAGATCCACCACCAAGAGACGCTTGAAAGACATGGGTTTCAACTGCCGCATACCTCGTGTCAAGCCACTGTTGACCAAGAAACAGCGAAAAGCGTCTCACCTGGGCTAAGGAAAAAGAGCTGGACTGCTGCTGAGTGGTCCAAAGTCATGTTTTCTGACGAAAGCAAATTTTGCATTTCCTTTGGAAATCGAGGTCCCAGAGTCTGGAGGAAGACAGGAGAGGCACAGGATCCACGTTGCCTGAAGTCTAGTGTAAAGTTTCCACCATCAGTGATGGTTTGGGGTGCCATGTCATCTGCTGGTGTCGGTCCACTCTGTTTCCTGAGATCCAGGGTCAACGCAGCCGTCTACCAGCAAGTTTTAGAGCACTTCATGCTTCCTGCTGCTGACCTGCTCTATGGAGATGGAGATTTCAGGTTCCAACAGGACTTGGCGCCTGCACACAGCGCAAAATCTACCCGTGCCTGGTTTACGGACCATGGTATTTCTGTTCTAAATTGGCCAGCCAACTCCCTGACCTTAGCCCCATAGAAAATCTGTGGGGTATTGTGAAAAGGAAGATGCAGAATGCCAGACCCAAAAACGCAGAAGAGTTGAAGGCCACTATCAGAGCAACCTGGGCTCTCATAACACCTGAGCAGTGCCAGAAACTCATCGACTCCATGCCACGCCGCATTAATGCAGTAATTGAGGCAAAAGGAGCTCCAACCAAGTATTGAGTATTGTACATGCTCATATTTTTCATTTTCTTACTTTTCAGTTGGCCAACATTTCTAAAAACTCCCTTTTTTATATTAGCCTTAAGTAATATTCTAATTTTGTGACACACGGAATTTTGGATTTTCATTTGTTGCCACTTCAAATCATCAAAATTAAATGAAATAAACATTTGAATGCATCAGTCTGTGTGCAATGAATAAATATAATGTACAAGTTACACCTTTTGAATGCAATTACTGAAATAAATCAAGTTTTTCAAAATATTCTAATTTACTGGCTTTTACCTGTACATCGGCCAATAAATCGGCATATCGGATTTTTAAATAACCAAATATTCGTGTCGGTATCAGCCTTAAAAATCCTTTATCGGTCGGGCTCTAGTGAGTGATTTTAATAATAGGTAATTTGGGGACTACTTTTTGGTGATTATTTACTGGAAGATGGACATTAGGCCACAGTGAGCGTGTGTCTTCTGTCCCTGTATTAGCTTGTCCTGATATTCTCTCTACTCCATCCGCAGTACCCCGCCCAACCCTCCATCTCGGCTCTCATTAGACTTTCTGTCTGTTGTTTGTCTGGTTTGTTCTTGATAACCCTTTTTTCCTCTTTGTTTCCACTTCCCTTTGTTTTTGTATTCTTTTTTTTGTTGTTGTGTTGCTTCATTACAAATGTATTTTCTCCTTCCTCAGAGGCTTTGCATGCAAATGCTCAATATTTTGCAGAGCGGCGTGTTAATGGACACAAAACAATGTTTTGGATTTGGAAACACATTATTGCTCATGGTGGTGCTCTCTTAAAGGTGCAAGCAAAAATGCCATGAACAGATGTTAGGCAATAATGATGCACTAAAACCTTGATTAATATAATTTTTAATACGTGATAAAGTTTCCTTATCAATATAGTGTTTTCTCTTTTAAATCCGACCAATTATGAGTTCATAGGCATCGTTCAGTAATAGCGGAATATGATTAAGTATAAACAATATAAGTTGAAGGATTCAATCTGTGATTCTGTTTATCAAATTTGTTCAAAAGTGGTCGTCATTGAGTGGGTGCCGTTTTTAAATTTGTTATGTTCATATGTTTATTTATTAAGGACAAAGTGCAAAAATTAAGTGTGGTAGTCAACAGGGCTTTTCTATTAGGCCTACCACTATTTTAATAATCTAAGAGCATGGTGTGAAGCCCCTGGCTCAGGTGTGTTCAGGGTGTGTCCAACGGAGGAATAAAGGGGATGTGTGCCGGGCGCTTGGAGAGTCAGAGAGTCATCTCTCATTCTCTTTAACAGCCAGGTGCTTTTTTACCTTGGCGCATTGCTATTATGATGGCAGATTTGCACCGTAATATTTTTATTCGTGTGCACACGCTGGGCTTGGACCTAGGCCCGTTTTACTAATGCGCTGTTGAAATGACAATGAAATGCTGCGTTATTGACTTTAGACCAGGTTTTTGTTGGTCAATGGCGCGATCACTTCCTGCTGCCTGAAGATAGCAATACGCCCAGAATGCACCTGAACACACCTCCCTGTAAGCCCAGCCCAATGGGCGCACAGATGGGTGCAGGTGGATTTGCTCTTTAAATGACATGGGTGCAGGACGGGACATTAACAACTGCATCAGTCTTAAAATAGCAAAGAGTCTGTGAGCTGTGCCGGGTGCAAAATAGGGCCCACTATCTCTCATTGTGTTAATCCCATTCACACCATAATTTTGTCCCCAACTCTTTACATACAACAGGAATTGTATTTTTTGCACTATACAAGTCTTACAAGTCTAGTCTTAGCACTCCCAAAGACCGAAGTCATTTTTAAGTAAAATACATCTTAATGTCATTTACAAAATTAAAATGATCTTTTTATACCATCCACATAATGTAAAAGCTACAACTTCATTTCAGAACAGCAAAATAATAAAATGGAAGAAAAAAAGAACAAAAGGCTCTGCTACACCGCTCTGTGGATTTTCAATAAAAAAAAAGCTGTTCCTATTCAATGTGAAAGCCGCTTTTCTCATATTAGAAGCTTAAAGTGAAGAGAAAAATGTGTCTGCGTACTTTGCAATTAAGCTCTTTTCGCAAGAATTAATGAGATTAAGTCATAACGAAATTAGCTACCACAAATGCTAAGTTCAATATGGAAAACCGTGTCTGAGTAAAACAGCATCCCTATGGATTGGGTGGTTTGATGAATTTTCAAAGAACAGGTGTCCAACTCACCAAGAAATGAGGCTCCTCTGTTGGGTTCATGCAGGTGCCAACATGCTGCCCGGTGCTGTGGTTTTACCTCGCCGACTCACCACTGAAAAGAATGCCCCCTTTGCCCCAACCTAGAAGATGAAAAGAATTCGTGGGATAAGGCTTCAATCCCAAATAACTGAACAAAAAATGACACAAAGCTGAAGAAAAAATGACGAATGTTTAGAAAACAACAGGAAAGGACTGAAATATAGTCACAGGAGTTTCTGCTATTCTGTCGTTAACAGCATCAAAATCAAGTGTATCAACACACTGCTCGCCCGAGTGGCTTAGTCCATCATTTCAAAGCAGAACAAATAAATGGAGGGAATGCATTTTTTAATATAGGCATGCTTTTTATTGCCTTTTTTTCGACAGCATCCTTATTTATTTACTGTTGCAAAGAGCAGGAAACATGTAACTCAAGGGAGAAAGCACAAACAAATGTCAGATTATATAAGTTGTTTTTTATGGTGGTGCATTGTGTCTCTGACGCAACCACCTTGCTCGTTTTTCTACCCACTCTTTTGATATTGCACACTTCAAATTTGACTGTAGTATCAAAGATGTGTGTGAAAAATGAAAGGCGAAGTGAACCTACTTTGGCTGTAAGTCTGAACGTGCATTTGTGGAGACTCGTGTTTGCAATAGAAAATGAAAAGAAGATATTTCGGCGCTACCCTGAGGTGATATCCTAGCTCAAAATAATCATCCAAGGTCAATCTAAAAGACTCCACTTTACATCCCTTAGTGTTATTAGAAAATATCCTTAGAGTGTTTTTAAAACTGGTAAGGCTGTATTTGCATAAAATTAACCTCTCAAAAGACATATTAAAGACAGACATTAAATCTGACGTGCCTGTGGAATAACTTATGAGCATTTGCATAACATTTGCCTCCTGCGCAGGTGATAAAGTAGTTTTAAGCCTGGATTACAGTATTTGATTTTGTGTGTGTGTTTGCGCAGATCTCTGTGTGGGAGTAGGTGTGTGTTTGGACAAATAATATCTATTTTCTACCGTGAACCTGTATGTATGTGCATACTGGAATCTGTTTTAGCTGTCTTGGCATGCCTCCCTATTGCCAGAAGGGCCACAGAGAACAGCGTGCTATGCCTGACTGCCACGTTACTCATGTGACCTCATGAAAGTACAAGTCCCTTCAAGCAATATAATAAATCATCACAGACGGTGCCGGCCCACAACACATGCTTAGATGCACGCACACACTTTTTTTTTTTTTTGCTAGTAGCCAGAACACAATATATCAAATTTAAGAAGTATGGCGACACAATCATATCAGGTACCCTGACCCTTTGAGGTAGTGTGATGGACCAGTAGTCAGCTAGGTCACACCACAATGGAAAGCTTCTCTTTTAACACTGTGGTTGGCAATAGCCATTGAAGTATCCTTGAGCATTAGAATTAAACCCTAACCTAGTCTTAAGAGAACTCACACCTGGCAACATCTACAGTAGCCCTTAAAAAGAAGACAGATGAAATGGAAACGTATCCCTGAGGGTTGATCACAGAGTATGGCCATAATTCAACACAGCAGTAATGCACTGTGGTTGGTGGCACTTTATCTTTTTCCCATTTTTATTTGGCCTTTGCTGTAAAAAAAAAGACCACATATTTCACAGTTAACAGGTCACTTCTTATTCATTGTAAGCAGTTTTTGGAAGTAGACTTTGGAAACTTTTTTGTTTGGCTGCTGGACTCATTACTACTATTAGTATTCTAAACGAGGTGACCTGCTACTGCTGGGAATTCAGCTTCATATAACCCAGCTCCCCCTGTCAGGTGGTAAAATGCACTAAAACATCCTTAAACAAGTGTCTCTAAGGCTTTCTCTCTGAGCAGATTCAATTTAAATGTAATGCCTTAATGGTGGTTGAACAGGACATTCAAATGGCCTCCATCAGACAACACGATAGTGACAATTTGGCCGCTGTCGTTTACAATTCTTCAGGCACAAAGTTAGTCTAACCCACTTGGCTGTACTTAACAGCCAATGTTTTTGTCCTGACTTTCCACTGAAGCAACATTTGCCACTGTCATCTTTAATTTAAATCACTTTGCTTCACCTGAGCCTCCAACATATTTTTGCAAATGTTGACAGTGATTTCCACAAGGGACAGAGGGCATCATATTCGCCAAAGGCTCTGAGTTAAAAGCATCGTTGCTTTGTCGCGTTTTTGGGAACATATTTGACGCTGCTGGTAAAAACAAAAAAAAAACAGCAAGGGCCTAGTTCCAATAACGAGAGCCTGGGTAAGAACAGCCCTGCTATAATTTGATCTCCAAATAGCACACTGCAAAAAACTTTCCTTGCAGGTGCATTTTATAAGTTCATATGAAATCCTATGGACATGTAGTAATAAATTATATTCTGGTGTGTGCTGCCCTGGGAACAGTAACACAAACGCTCCAATTGCAGCTGCACCTGCAATTCCTTTGGGACAAACTACAGCAATACGTATTGATCAGAAAAATATCAGTGTGATAGAGGGTCACTCCACTCTGGTCCCAAAGGACATGCCCTGTATGTTTAATGATCCCAACTAGATGATGATGATGATAAGGATGAAGACATTTTAATTTGACACATGATTTATTGCAGTATAGTTGAACATTTGTGCTCCGTATGTGACGATACAGTTTGCGAACAGGCATTGCAGCGATGATATTCTTTCGATACATGATTTTGGACTCAGTGTATTTACATTTAGGTCACCCACTGTAACTATCGTTATGCTGACTTTCCTCTGGAAGCATCCCGTTGTGTGTCTGCATGTGTGCTTAAGCCTCCACAATGTGCTAAAAGGACCTGTCAGCTGTCTAAATGCTGTGAGAAGTGTGAACGGGTGCGTCATTTCTCAGTCTTAATGTGGAAACAGAGCCCTTGTTTAAAAAAAAAAAAAAAAACAGCAGCAGTAGAGAATCATGTACTCCAGAGGGCACCATTAGCATGCTTTATGTGTATCACTATGCAATACAGAGAAATACAAGTGATTTTTCAGTCAAGAACAGTAGCCAAACAACTGATCTGTAAATGGCTATAAGAAATATTCTGGTCACTACAATCCACTGTATAATATTGTTAACACAGCTAGAGGAGCAGGAATTTACTTTTCAATTTGTTGAAGGGCAAGCCTGGTTCCAAAAAAGGAAATCAAACTTAACTTGTTTTCCACGTATGAGTATTATTACATATCAAATAATAAAAGTCGAGGCAGAAACCAAGAAAGAAACCAAAGTGACGGAACAATATATCATGTGTTCTTTCCATACAGTCATCTATACTAACATCGTTTAGTTGTTTGACCCTTGATATGATTTCAATGGGTTGACTTTGTTATCTTAAATTATTGTGGGCGCATTGGCATTTGAACATTGAAAACATCATTTTGGTCATCAGTGATTGACATGGATGGAGTGCTTTATTGAAAAATACAATTTCAAGGAAGGTTTTCTTGGATCTTACCCGTTTGGAATAATGCTTTGCGATCGCTGCCTCGGACCAGAGTGATGAAAGAAGAGAACTCCTCAGAATCTCCCTGGAGGGAAAGAAAAAAAGAGGTCACGGTGTGTCATGCTTAAGTGTATTGCATCATTGTCGATTCACGGCTAAACACTTAGTTCATTGTGCTGTTAGTTGCATACGCGATCACATGTTGAGACCTACAGTATGGGCCACTGACATACCCTTCAGCCACCATGCGTTGCCGTGTTATCAGTGTAGTCCTATTAGGGTTCGTCGATATGCGTCGTGTACTTTGAGGAGGTGATTTCCCTTTGTGCATAATAAAAGCTGCTAAAAATAGACTCCTGCATGAGCGCTGACAATGTCTCCACCACGTACTGAAGACAAGGTAGCAGGATATTTGGATATGTCTGCTTGTAAGTAATACTTTCTGACAGTGACTCTCTCTCATGTGCCCTTAGCTGTGTGCAAGAAAGCATGAATATGTGCCTGACATACACGCACACACACACTGATACACAGTAATAACCATACAGTGCACATATATGGAACCTTAATTGATTTTGTCAATGGCTGGATTCAGATTGATGACTAGAATATAATAAGGTGGCAAGGGACCCTAAATGATGTCCAAGGAGCTTAGAGGTCATCCTCATTCTTGAACACACACAGACACGCTTTGTCAGACACACAAACATCAATAGTAACGGCGTCTCATGTTTACCTTATGAATTTCAAGACCAGAGCTGGCCTCAGTAACGGAAGAGGGACACATGCTTAGACTACCCTCAAACGTCACAGCGTCGCCTGTGATTGACAGATCTCTGCCGCTGTTTGTCTTGCATAACAATGACACTGATAATTGGATGTTGGACACCATTGCACACATTTCCTCTCCTATCTGCTGCCTCAATGTAGTGTTTTGCATCTTCAAAGCACCGCAAATGTGAATCTAGCTTGGCTTTTTGCATCTGTAATCCTGCTTCACATTTTCTTTTTTCTACTTTGCCGACGCACTTGGTATGCAAAAATCATATGTTTACTTTCAAGATCAAAGTTTCTTTCTCCCTCCCCCTTCATTTTCCCCATCTAAAAATGGACTCCTTTCATTATGCAAGCCAACAAAAAGCAGCGTCTGCTCATGTAGCCCATTTCAAGCATACTGATTAATTAGCTTGTGTAATTAGCTTAATGATTTAGAGAAACATGGCCATGGCCACCAAAGAAGCTATGCTAATGGACCCTGTCTTTGGCAATTAAAATGCCCATAACTTAACAATAGTGACTTAAAAGTCCAGCTATCCGCTGCGAAAAAAGTAGGTGGTGCATTTATCAACGTAACATCATATTAGCTGGTATTGTGTTAACAAAAGCTGTTGTACTTGTGAGATTGTGTTGAGATGTTATTTCTTACTATTTTCCAGAAGTGCAGAGACCACTGGAAGACTGAGCTAATGAAGTGTTCTCATTTCTCACGATTAACTTTAGCGTTGGCGCCACACTTGGTGCACTTAGACCTCAAAAATTAGACTTGAAATGTGATGTAAGATGCTGAAAATGTGAAACCTGCTTTTAGTGGCACGAGGAGCAAAGTTATATTCCATCTTATGCCATTCTATATAGTATCTTCTGTCTGCCAGTTATGTTAAGTCCTCCTCTGTGTGTGCACACACTGTAAAGTGCATGAGTTAGGACATTCAGTTATGGACTTTACGGTTTCCATTAAATATGAGCCAAACCAGACAGTATCTCTGCTCTCTGACGGTAGCATCAGCATTCCTGGCTGCACTTCAGACATAAATCGCCAGTTTATGACCTTCCCCTCAACAGTAACCAACAGAGACACTGGCTCGACTCATAAAACCACCAGAATGTTGAGGGTGAGGTGAAGATATTACTTATCCATACACAACTTCTAAAACGCCAGTCAAGTGGGAGCAGTTTGACGAAATGCAATCCTTATTTATTTTCAGTGCTGGGAGATCACACCCAGTCATTAATGACTAGTAATTTACAGCACAGTTTGCTGCTGACAAAGTATAGGAATTATGGCGTCGTCGTTCTTGTAAAAACGGGACAGGAAATTGACTGCGGTATGGAGGGTTAGTTCACTTGTTCACATTGCAAGAACACTGTAAAATCAGCCTCAGGCCTGGGACCAAAAGTGGCAATAGAAATGTCAACTTAAATACTGTCCAGTTACAAATAGAGGCTGGTATTGAATACTAAATCCTAGTTGGGGACGCACTTCAGTGGTCCATTGCATATACAATACTGTGATAACAAAATAAAGAGTACTTCACTGAAATGTCAATCAGGTATTTTCTGCCTGATTACAAGCATCATACAAGATTCTTTATGACAAAACCATGAAAGTCAATTCAATATTTCATTAAGACAAAAACAGACAACTAGTTACACAGCAGGCAGACACAAGGGAACATTAGCATTGATTCAGAGGCATGTTTCGGGCCATTAGCCAGGGTGCTAGCCTGGCTTTGCTTTGCTACTTCTTTCAACTGTTGCAACTTATCTGTAGCTACAAGTTACTTAACTCATTTGATTTATAAGAATCAAGCAACGCTGCTGTATGATTCCAAAAACTAATGTCATTTGCTGCAATTGTTTCAGCAGTTCCAACAGATTGCATCCGCCATCTCCCTGAAAGCCTCTTTAATGAAATGCAAAGGCAAATTTGTCATTAGGCTTCACAGCACACCCAAACACAGTAATTGCCACGCAGGCTTGATAACAGTCTGTTTGTGTCTGTGTGTGCATGTTTCCAGCAGGTGCAGTGCTCTATGCTTGTGTGAGCTGAACATCACAGTCCCGAGTTTGACACCATTGTGTCAAAAACTCTGTGCTCAGCTCGTCAGCTCTGGTGCGCTGTGCCCAAAACAAGCCTGCTAAAAATGAGCACTTGGGAAGTGATCTGCATTTTGTTTCCATCGCTCTATCTCTCTCTGTACCAACAGCTGCCTCAATGGCACAGGGTAGCGTCACTGTCAGACGTAGATGGAATTAGTTATATAGTACATCATATGTCTATTCAGAATTGGCGTCATGCATCCCAAAAAAAGATATGCTTTGACTGGGAGGTGGTTTGATATTTGAGACACATTTGCATAGGTTTGCAGTTGTCAGGCCTGTGTTGATGGGTTATCACATTTGCTATGTTAGCTGTCTCAGTGAGAAATGTTTGCATCCAAACACTCAAAGATGCATCTTTTACTGATGAGTTATGTGCATATTTGGCATGATAAATACACGTGTTAGCGCTTTGTTGCTAAAACTGGCCGTTGGTGTCCCTCATGTCCTTAATGTAATTGCTTATTCTTTTAGAAAATAGCCAGACTTTTGTCTTCTGCACTCAAGTACTATTTGGCAATTTTGAAGTAAACGGAATTTTCTTGCATCTTTCTCTCAGAATGAAGACTGTGGACGGCTGCTGCTGCTGTGGTGAAGAATCTGTGAGTAGAGACATCTGTGTATGGTTTTCTATCATGCTGGAAACTTCCCATCATGCTGAAACAGCTCCTTGCCAACGGCTATCATAATCGGCTCAGCGTGCATAATGTTAATCGTTCAAATATCTCATCAACACAACAGGATGAGCATGCCGTCAGTGCAAAGCGGGGAGCGAGTGAGATAATGTGTGGTAGACAGAAAGCGAGAGGTTCGACGGTGAAGGATGAAGAGACAAAGAGGGTGAAAGATCAGATGAGATAATGAAACTGAGAATGAAACAGGAAGGTGCACACGAAGGAGCGGGAAGAGGGAAAACACATTAAGGCAAAGTGGGAGAATTGCACGAAGAGAAGGAGAGAGCAAGGAAAGGAGGGCAGCTCCTCTTAGGAAACTCTACGCCACTGTATTCTGTCCCTCTTTCCAGTCAGCTTTGGAGGAAGATGATAGCATTGATCATCTTCTTAAAAGACCGCTTTTCCTGTCACCGTATCACCTCACGTCATTAAGATGACTGGTTGAGTTGCCTTAAAAGGTTTCTTTCATGCCTGGCAAAGACAAGCTGTTGGATCGCCTTCCACGTTCTTGCCTCCCTTTATTTTGGGGAGACTGCTGACAAACCTAAGAATGCCTAAGTGTCCGTCATATTGATTTCCAGCCATCTGCTGTTATTAGATCAGATTTAATGAAAGAGGGGCAAAGTCAGGGAAAGAAATCAACTCAAAATTGTGTTGAATTGTGACAAAATCCAAATGCAGTAGGCATATTCACATGGATTGAGATTGTATTGTAAAATGTCGTTGTTAACACATGTTCATCAATCCAAACCGGGTAATTTCATCACATTCATCGCCTGCAGGACAGATTGTCAATTGTCCTGATGCATTACTTCTTCTTGTTGATGCTCCCCAAGGAGTTCCCGTCTCAAATCTCATGCGATCACTGAAGTAAATAAAGTTTGTTCTCCGTATCGCTCACATTTCCTCCTCTATAAATCCAGTTGTCGCTACGTAAATCTTTGGGAAGTTAGGCTGCCTTGTGCCTCTGCTTATTAGCTAGCCAAGGATCAATTTATCACCTTTGAGGACAAAGAATGGAGGCGCTTGGGGATTCTCTCTATCCCTTTGATTTATGGAGTTGGAGGAGAGGCAGGGCATTTTTGGGTCATGCAAATTCTTCTCGGCACAAGTGCCTGCCTCTCCTGCCTGCCTCTCCTGCCTCCTCTTTGTGCTGAATTAATTTCTTTGGCAGCGAGAGGAAGAGCGGAAGTTGTAAGTAAATCAGGTGGTAGGAGTGTGAGTGAGAAGGTTAAGCATGTTCAAGTAAGTGTTAATGATGGCACTGCGTGAATACAAGGACCATGTATCAAAGGGAATGATCCACTTTCAGTGATGGCTGAAAGAAGGCTGGTTGGATTTTTGGACTCAGATCCACAGCACAGACCTTTCACGCAATTCTAAGCCTCCGCCACTAGTCTGTGCTATTGGTCTAGCACATTGTCTCAGCACATTGTCCCTTCGCTCTTGTGACCCATTTTCTCCCTGTAAAAGGCTGCAGGAGCTGTGGCTGCCCCACCTTACCTGCACTAAGTGGCTACCTCGTCTTGGCAGATGAACTACAGTGCCAGGCTGCTGCTCTACAACTCTCTCATTTGTAATTGTCCTCATGTAAATGATGGGCTGGGGACTGGGGGCTTGTGGGAAATTTATTTCAAGTGATGTATAAGCAGCTCCAGTGAGGTTGATGGAGTGTTGCTGCCTTTGCATAGCGGTTACAAGGCAGGTTTGAAACATTGCATCACATATTGGTTGGTATACAAGTGTGAATCCAGAGTGACTCAATCTTTTATCATCAGACACTTAAAAAACATTATATGGGAAGAGGAGGCTCTGTTTTGAAGTTACAAAATGCACTTTTATGTCAGAACACTGACTTAGCTGTGTGTGTGTGAGAGTGTGTGTGTGTGTGTGTGTGTATATATATATATATATATATATATATATATATATATATATATATATATATATATATATATATATATATATATATATATATATATATGAGCTATGAGTGTGTTTTTAGACAACGAACAGAAATACACCTATACACACTTAGAAGTCGCTCTGTGTTTGGCAGCTTTTCCAGATATTGAACATTTGAATCCGACAAAAACCTTCTGCATCACATGGATTTTTTAAATAAACCCACCCCGTTTCCGCCTTTGTGTGCGTCTTAACTACAAAGTAGTGTGCAGGCACCAGTTCACAACTCACTCGCCACTGTCTTGGCTCTCGTCCACACTCATCCCTCCTCGTAACAAATGAGCCACTACCGGCCAGCAGATTTCTCCAACGCCTACCAGTACCACCACATCTTTGTCATCGTCCCTCTCCATTGCTCTCCCTCTCACGTTCTCTCCCTTTTCCTTCTTCTACCTTTTTTAGCCACTCTACAGCCTTTTTTTTTTTTTTATGGCACCGAGCATAAGACAGTCCGTTTGCTGAGTGGGCAACGGGGAGCGGAGGAGGAAAGAAGAGAAATAGAAAGAAAAGACGCAGAAGGAGGAGGGAGGAAGAGAGTTATCTAACAGGATTAAAGGAGAACAACGGAATGGAAAGCACTTAAAATACTTGACATGAGCCCTTTTGCAAAACGGAGGGGATGAGTAACAATGGCTGAATCACTCTTGAGGCTCCCTGTCTCAATACACTATGCTCTCTCCTTCTTCCTCTCTCTCTCACCACTTACTGTACATCTCTCCTTCACTCTCCTTCTATAGTCCCCTTTCCACCTCATTTTGACTTACATTCCAGGGGATTTGATGACATCTCTGAGGAGTCATGATAATAACATGAGAGAGAGAGAGAGAGACTGGATTTAATTAACCAATGGAAGAAAAGGTATTTAATTCAGATAAAATGACAAGCTTCCACCGGCACATACTGTATGCCTTGGGTAGATTTTGGCAGATTGAGGGCGAGGGAAATCAGGAGGGAGGATGGTTAGAGATGAGTAGATGAAGAGGTGCAAAGGTTTCAGAATGGGATCTGGTGAGACAGTTTTGAACAAAGCAAGAATGGATGATAGGCAGATGTAGAGGACGACTGAAAGAAAGAAAAACAGAGGTTTGGCAAAAGGCAGAATAATCCAGAGTATAGTGAATGGCTGGGTGACTAGATGATGTATGTCCTGTCAAGAACAGGGCACAATAGAACAACTGCTTGGCCCACTTCTGTCCTAAACCAGGGGGAGAAAGAGCAGATATAATGATTTTACAGCAAGGCCAAACAAATTTCTTAGCTACTTCTACCGGTCTGTTACACACAAGTGTGTTTATTGAGATGTCAACAGCAAATAGGAACAAATAGCCCCCCCCCTTCCACCAACACTCCCACCATACGAGAATCAGAAAGGTGGAACAACATGACAAATTTCCTCTGCGCGGATCGAACTTCCGGGAGAGAATAGCACTTCAAACGATCGGCGTGCCTGGCCAGCATCCCTGCTCGTCTGACTCACGAAGATAGCCGCCGTCTGGCAGCTCGGCCCAACACACACACACACACACACACACACACACACAGACAGATGCGCTCTTTTGCACACAGGTGTGGGAGCACACAGGATTTTGCATAAGTACACACAAGCCCTCTTCTACTGTACTCCTCTAACATCCTATGTAACACTGAATAATCCTCCATGTCTTGTAACAGAAGATGCGGATGCAGAAGATCTTTTTGTCCAAAACGACCTAACAAACCGCCTACATTTTGTGCAGATTTTAATGCAGTAAACTAATGTGTTTACACTTGCTATAAAAAGATTCCACTTGGCGCATAATATCTGGGGATGAGGTCTCTGGAGTTGCTGCTGCCTCTCTTTTTATATCACATAACAAACATGTGACGGCAGTGGGAGAGAGAGTCTTCACCCTTTGTAAATAGGGCACCATTTGAATTTTTTTACTCATGGCTTGTGCTTATTGAGCATTCATTCCTTTTTGAGTTATTGCTGCTTTTGAAATGAAAAAATACATATGAAAACTTTATACTTATAAATAAGACTGAGTGTATGCACATGCAGCCTATTCTGTCCTCCTCCTCAGCAGGAGATGTTGCATCCCTGATGGTTATGTAAGGGAAATTTTAATTATAGTTAAGAGCCTGGCAGTATGCACTAAATAATTGTGACTTCATCGCCTGGTAGACGTGCACGATTAAGCGTTATAAAATCGCAATCTGGGTTCACTCTGTTCACGATTAAATTTTTAAATAACTTATTTTTTTTCGACGAATCGTGCAGACCTACCGCCTAAGACAGGCCTAAGAGAGATTTCGCTTTTGGTGCCAACTCTCCAAAGAGAAGACTTAAGGAGCTTCTGGGATATGAAAGTTGAAAGATAAAGGCTCGGTTACACTGGGGATCTGAGAGTGCCTCAATGTTCAACTCTATTCCATGACAAGAAGCATTGGGCTAGAAAAAAAACCTTATGGGATAAATCAAAGGCATAATCAGTTGTTTACAATGGCAGGGGAGGGTGGGAGAGGATGGAAGGAGACGGAACGAACGCTTCTCAGACGGAGGGTTTAAAAATAAAACCTCAGGGTGACCAGACGGTGCTCTAACATACTCTGAATCTTCGCTGCCACACATCAGGAGTGTGTCAGCGGAGATTCAGAGTACGGGACAGGTGGGAAAAGCAGAGAGAGAGAAGGATGGAGGGCAGAGAGGATGGATCGAGGAATAAAATAAGCGGTTGAGGGAAGGATTAAAGAAAAGATGTGAGACTAAAGTAGAACAAGAAACAGAAAATGCACAGATATCCCGAGAGCTCCTTTAAGTTAACTCAAGTGCCCTTAAGCAAGGCACTCCGACTGCTCCAATGAAGCTGCTCGGTGGCAAACAAAACCGTGGCAGGCAGCTCCCAGGTGCAAAGCTGTGAATGAGTATGACCTTTTCTCACTCTGCAACTACTCCCCAAGGCTGTTCCTGTAAATAAGAATGTATTCTTAGTCAATATGCCTCGTCTAATAAAGGATTACACTTTAAAGAGAGCAACCCAGAGAGAGAGAGCGAAGGTGAGCAATGGAGTGCAGCAAAATTCACTTAAAGGATAAGGAAATAGAGAAATTGACAAATTCCATGAAGTTGTTTTAGCTTGAGATACAGTAGGCCACGTTTCCATTCGGGAAGGTCAAAGACATCGTGCCTCCCGTGATTGCAGCTGATCTGAGACCTGTGACGGAGTGAGGCACATCACCAAACACCTCGCACTGGCTGTCAGAATACTAAAGCGAAAGTCACGTCACTGTAGGAAAAGAGAAAGTGAAAGGGCGGGGGATGAGAGACAAAGCGTTGGGAGGCAGCGCGGGGACGGAGGACAGAATCTTAATTAGTGGCGTGTAAACTGAAATGTGTACAGCAACACAGCCGGAGAAGGAGAGGCAGTTGGGAAGAAGAAGGGGAACGGTGAATGAATATTAGGGAGAGGGCTTATTATATGAATAAGGGAGGAGAAGGGGGGCACTCGGGCGAGGGAGGAGACAGTCATAAAGTGGAGGAGAGTGTGCAAAAGACAGATAGGAGTTCTAACTCTCCTCTGGGAAAGTCTGGGGAAAAAAAAAAAAACGAGAGACAGGTGAGATAGAGAACGAGTGAATGGGAGAGAATGTAAGGAGACGTGTGGGATAAAAGGAAAGGAGAGAGCAGAAGAACATTTTTGGAAGGGGAGCAGAGATAAAAATAGAGGAGGAGACAGAAGGAGAGACATTTCGAACAAGTCCAAACTATCATGCCAGAACACACTTATCTCCCAAAGTACAGACAGTACATTATCGCCACTTGCACTAAAAACAGCCTGAATCATCAATAAATGAGATCCGGCGCAGTTAAACACAACGCAGTGTCTCAAGCACAGAGGTATCAGTGCTGACGAAGGTAGTGCGATGGTGAGAGGATACGGCCGTGCAGACCGATTTCTCATTATCTGCCGCGTGTCAGTTATTAACGCAGTATCCATTCGAACATCTAATTAATGCAGATAGCCAAATGCCAAACCTGATGAAATACCGTGATGAGGGATTAGCTGGAATAACAAACGCTCTGACCGGCATAACTTTGTCTCCCTGATTAGGTGGCAGAGAGAGGAGGGGAGAAGCATTTCTGGATCATTTAAGTCTTTCTTTCTGTCTTTTTTTTTTCTCCCTCTCTTCCTCCTTCTACCTTCACTGTCCTTAATGAAGACTTTTTCCTTCTGCCATGTGCCCCCATTCTCCGAGCTTCCCTCCCCTAAGTCGCTGAGTGCTGTCCTAATTCCATTCTGATAGATGGAGAGGGGAAGAGGCTCATTAAAAATGGCTTTGCTGATTGTGCTTGTCCTGTTTTTTAAGGCGTGTGTGTGTGTGTGTGTGTGTGTGTGTGTGCTGTGCTGTGCCTGGTCAAGTTTTTTTTCCAGCTCTGTTTTTTAGCATTTGGTATATGGGTAATTATTATTTTGAACATTTTGTTTCAGTGTTTTCCTCCAGAGATTTGCCCGGGGGAAAAAAAAGGACATTATATTATACGAAAAGGGATCAGGCCTGAGGAAAAAAAAATGCTGTGGCTACTTAGAAATAGAAAAGCGAAGGCCAGATTGGCCAAGGTAGAAATATCAAGTCTCGAGCAGAGTGCGGATACGCGTGGAATTCTCCAAAGAAGAATAGGTGAAGAAGAGCTAGAAACACAGAACAGACAGTTGTATAATACGTCGTTTTTTTATTTTTTTATTTCACTAGTGGCAAGTGTCCAAAACCAAACTAAGTGCCCTTTTCATATCGGGAAACATGCTATTCCCACATTGCAAGAGAAAGAAGCGTTTGCGTCATATCTGCATGCTTTCGAACAAAGAGCAGCGTGTGGTGAGATAACTGGAGTGTTAACATGAGTCATCAGGGACTTTAAGCCAAGTCTGTAGATGAATCAGGGATAGATTAACATTTTAAGAAATAAAAGCACTCTCTTTCTAAGAGTTACATGTTACAATCGATACCTCTCTCTTTGCATTAGAAATGAAGCTAGAGTTACGAGGAGATTAGCCAAGTTTAGCATAAAAATTGGTTATCACTAAGATCACTAAAGCCCGATTTGTATGGGACTAGTATTAAAAGGGGACCTAATGAGATTTAGAAATTACCCCCCCATGTCTGTGTTTTGTACATTGCATTCCCACTGGATAAGCAAAGTCTGTATTTTTACTCAAATTTACTGACATTATCCCCCGCATATGATCTCAAGGCTTTCCTTTCCAATTGCAGCCAGTACAACCGTGAATCCCAGAGATGGCGGTTCACACGGGACCACGGTAATATTATCACACAACCTCTGTGTTTGGTAAAATATGGTGGGTAATTTGCGGTGGAATTTTTACTTGACAAATTACAAACATGGCAGATTAGAACTGGATTATGATCACAGAAGACCGCCTTAATTATTACAAATTACTGGAGGTCCCCAGTTAATACTAGTCCAGTCACATTTTGTATCTATATATTTGTTTGTTTTAACCTGTACACAAACCCAGATATTACATTTAAAGTTGGGGTTTAATAGAAAATTATACATAGACTTCCTGGAATTAGGTTGCTAACCAGCGTAGACTAAAAATTAGGTAGACCATGAAACTCCCTCTAAAGCCACAGGTTTGTATTTGTACATTTTGTTTTGCACATGGGTTGAACCTAATTAAAAGCATTACTTCATGAACTTTTGAGGTGCCGTTAGCTGCATTAGAGACAGAGAGCCAGGCTAGGTGTTTTTCCCCGCTTCCAGTCTTCATGCTAAGTTAAGCTAAATGATGCAAGGTCCCTGTTTTATTGTTAATGCACAGGCATGAGATCTCTCAATCATGTCATCTAACTCTCAGCAGGAAAGTCAACTAGTAGGGCTGTACGATTATGGCCAAAATGATAATCACGATTATTTTTATCAATATTGTGATCACGATTAATTACCATGATTATTTGTTGATTTTAACTAAAACGTGTTATTGTCACATAGGCTATTTACAACTGCTTTCACATCCATATTATGTTCTTCTTATGTTGAAGTTGTATGTTGTATAGACATACAGCTGCAACACATGTAAATGAAAATTACATCTGAATGGCGGACCAGAAGAGTTACACACATCCTGTGTATGAAATGTCTGCATCGTCACTGCGCTGCATTTTTATGAACTATGATATTCTGGCCATGGGTCACATCTCTGGCCCAGGTCCTGTAGGCTCTGTCTCACGCGTTATTACTCTACGACCTGAAGTTAGTTGCATTCAATAACTTCTTCTGTGTTTTTTGCTGTGGCCGCCGCAATAGCAGAGTTACCAGCAGAAAAACTGGTACAAATACAGGTTTGCCCCTCATGCTTAACAATGTACAGCTGCATTAAAAATAATTAAAACTGTGTGGCGGGGCTGCACGGAGAGTAAGAGGAGAGAGAATAAGAGGAAAGATACTAACACAGGCACGGCTTTACAGAAGAAATGGGTCATGTATCGCAACATTAAACCATATCCATTAAACAACATTGCAGCGGGTGCGAGGACATTAGGGGCACGGGTGCAACCTAGAGGAAAAATATTACTCACGCCCTAGAGCCCTGTGAGCTAACAGACACTAACTAGCACTGACTAGCACTGGTCACTGCTGTTGTCTGAAAAACAACACAGACGGGACAAAATATTGCGTTTACTGATAAACTGGTTAACCTTGAGACTGACGTATGACCGACTGCTATCTGTTGAATTGTCCTCTCGTTACTCTGTCCTCTGTGACTGTCTCCATCTAGAAACTAAACTGCGCGGTACAGGAACAACTCTGACTGGCTCATGATCAGTCAGTGGTTTACAGAGCGGTAGATGCGCTATGCAAAACAAACGATTATTATAATAAAATTTGATTAATTGTGCAGCCCTAGCATATTTTCCAAAATGTTAAAACCGTTACAGGAACTCTTTACAATAAGGGTACATTACTTTAAAAAGAGGGCCTGTATAGTCAATCTGGATGAACCATAACCTCCAAATCACATACCCTGGGAATCCAGAGTTCTTGCGAGAACACAGTTTGAATTTGCTCAGCGAGTTACTCTGGCATTGAGTAATGCTGCTCATTAACTATGCCCTTGTAGTCGAGCTGCACCAATCACATCGGTGTATCTGATATAGGCGGGGCCAGAGGCCAGCTGCACCAATCACATCGGTGTATCTGATATGGGCGGGCCAGAGGCCAGCTGCACCAATCACATCGGTGTATCTGATATAGGTGGGCCAGAGGCGAGCTGAACCAATCACATCGGTGCATCTGATATGGGCGGGCCAGAGGCGAGCTGCACCAATCACATCGTTGTATCTGATATAGGCGGGCCAGAGGCGAGCTGCACCAATCACATCAGTGTATCTGATATAGGCGGGCCGGAGGCGAGCTGCACCAATCACATTGGTGTATCTGATATAGGCGGGGCCAGAAGAGAGCTGCACCAATCCCATCCGTGTATCTGATGTAGGCGAGGCCAGGTGCCGTCCCTCGAGATGGGCGACTTTCATTACTTGATGCCAGATCCTTAATCTTTCGGATTTGGAGGCAGATCTTGATTTCCAGGCTACAAAGCACAGCTTGTGAATCCATTTATTTGTAATCTTAGATAGATTTCACCGATGCATAAATCATTGATTAGGTCCTACTTCCACAAGTAGACATTTCTGCAAAGTATTGTAGTACTGATAGAGAACAGCTACAGAGAAGCTGACAGGATATGGAAAAAATTTACAGTATGTATGGAAATTATTCAAACTGGAAAATAGTGATGTTCCATTACATGTAATGTGAGCTGTTTTTTCCATGAAATACCTATGTCTATTTAAAAGCATCTGTATTTTGCAAGCCTGCTCTTTTAACTGACATTTTGCAATTGCCAATTTACAGTGCCACTGTCTATAAGCAAAATGACAGGCATGGCTATAACTAATACTGGCACAGTGACCGCTTTTGAGAAAATATGAAAAAGAAAGACCTAATTCTCTCTTCCTAGCACAAAAGACTGCTGCGGATTAGAAAAATCCTTCTTTGGTCATCAGAATCACTGATACGTTCTTAACTAGTTTACAGACAATAATAGCTCATTTACTTTTATTACATTCTCAAATTGTTGGTCGTCATGTAGTTAGTCGAGTATAATAAATGTAACAGGGAAACAAAAGCTCAGCTGAGATATGGAAACACAAAAAGTATACTACTTGATAGGAAATATCTTCTGTTTCAATTGCAATTCGTAAAAGGCATTCAGTCTTAGTGGCAATGTACTGAAGCTATTAGGAGAGGCAAACAATGAGCAAGAGAATGATACAAGGTCTGGATTAAGAATGCTTCTGTAATACACAAGGTGGATGCAAACATATCATTTTAACAGCTACTTATGAAAATTAAATCCCCATTAACAGTGTGTTGATGTGAATGGAATTCAAAAAAAAACGCATGCCTTTTACATAAAAGTGTTTTCTCCTCTTGCACATGACAGTCGGTCTGTGATGCTATTGGCAGCCTTCCAGTGGCTGATATTAAACCCAGCAATTCCTCTGCACTGTCCTAGAGTGACATGCTGTTAATATGATGTCATTCTACAGCACCACATTTCATACTAAGGTGCACTTATTTTCTATTAAGTTCCAATATTGAAAAATCAGAGTTAAGTTAAAGGATTGGCTGCACAATTACATATATTCAAATGCCTTTGGGAGACTTTGTCATAGCGGAAAGTCCCGTTAAAAAGGTGATGAAAATGTTTTTTTTTTAAACTTTTTCTTGTGATATTTGCTACAACCTGGTGCAAAGCATCTCTCCTTGTTCTATTACAAGGTTAATGTTTAATAGGACAGTTAATGTTTAAATAAAATCAAATTACATTACAATAAGGCACCCATTTGTCTCTGAAAATAGTGAAAAATAACCATTACAAATTCTCTGCCTTTTGAAATTCCTTGTTTTTTTTAATTTTTTTTATGACCAAAACCCAAAGACATTTCATTATTGTAGAAAAACCAGCAAATATTCATATTTCATTCAAAGTTGACATACTGTATATGAACCCTGGATTTGTTCAGATGGGCTTAGATACTGTACAGGATAACCCCCTGTACACCTTATTCACAGTTATAATCTGTATAAATAGCTTTCAGCTGCGTTCTCCTCCCACATGAGAACCAACACTTATAATAGTTTTACACTTAAAGGCTCTGCAGCACAGACATAATCTCACACATATCACTTCTGGGGACATGCAACCCTTATGCAATCAACGGGCCATGAGCTGCATGCATCCGTTTAAAAATGTAAGGGTTCGCCACCTACGTGGATGCCTGCAATCTTGATGCATAAATGCACCGACGCACATGTTTAACAGCTATCATCATGACACATGTCAGCATGTTACCCCAGTAAAGCTGTTACACCACACACACAAACACACATGATTAATTGCAAGGACTATTTGAAATATTTATATGCCAGTTTCAAATGTCTCTGTCATTCTTTTTGCTAAAATTACCATCCTTTTGTTCATAAAACTGATTCAGTCCACCATTCAAAGCTTTGCATCAACAAATTAAAGCGGAAATGTGAGAGGGGACGCATGGGAATTGTCTCTTAATTGTCATCGTGTCTTGCTCAGTTTGATTCACGCTCTAAAGATGACTGTTTCCTTTTCTTTTTTTCTGGTCCTCGCTGTGCGCACAATGCTGCCAATTAGTTAATGGCGGACAGTGAGGCGAGAGTCCAACCTCTTTACTTCAAACTTAATTCCTCACATTTGCAACTTGAGACTGTAAAGAAAGTAGGAAAGTGCCTAACAAGCCCACTGCACACATGATTACGGCCCATGATGTGACAGTGAGGGAAAACTGCTTGCACTTACCATTACACACACACATACGTGCAAAGACTTAAAAGAAAATATTGAGTTCACTTGCACCTGACAACCACAACAATACAGCGTGCATGTCAATATGAGCAGTGACAGGCAGCCTATGGCAGGATGCCTTTAAAGTGATGCCTATTTTTGTAGCTTTTGTGGCGTTCACATGGCCAAAACCATTCAGAGGCAAAACATATCTCCTTCCCCACACATGTATTTATGTGCTCGCATCACACAAACACATGAAACACAAAACACACGCAAATAAAATCTGTATTTTTCCAACACAATGCAGATTCTACCGCTAACATCTACATGTATGTGTATGTGAACAGCTAGAATATGAATTGAAGGCTTGACAATTGTGTGTTTGTGGCTTGCCTCGGAGCATGGTATGGTTCATATGGGTTGCATATGAGCATTAACCACATCAAACCTTCCCCAGATAATTCTTTGCTACATAGCTCCTGCCATGCGCTGTCCACAGATTTATCGAAGACCCATAATAAAACTGTAACATTTGATATATTTGCTAAGTGGGAATGATCAGGGTGATAAATAAAGCTACTAGTAGACTAGCTGTGGTGTCCACTGTAATTGTAATGGTGGAAGTCTGTGTGGGGATGGGGGTAAAAGGAGCCGGCAGAGTGAGCTGCATGCTTATTGCCTGGACGGGAGCCCTAGTTAACGGCGGTAATGTATTCTCGGGCATCAAAGGCTCAAAGTTGAGAGTTTTAAAGGAGCTCGTCATTATTGATTTTGCACGAAGAGTAGCTTCACAGGTTCATTATACGGAAGCTCTCAGCCCTTACTTTAGGCAGCAGGGGCTATTGCACAAACAACAGGGTGCTCGGGGTGAACATTCCTTTGTTGTTTAGAACAAAAATGTGTTTCAATCATTTGCTGTTTTGCATTCACTGGCTATAAAATATAAGCCATGGCTAATGAATACTATCCGAATGACTCGGTTCCCTGGGGCTTTTTCACAATTAATACACATTTTAATTGAGCACAGAAAAATTGTATAATTTGCTGCTAAGCAGAAAGAATGAAAGAAGGGAGGATGGGGGCTAAGATGTAATTGCTGAGGTTTCCTCAGCCTTGTCTCTCAAGGAGAAACTGTTTTTCTGTTTGTAGCCTTTGAGTCTTCAAAATTGTCAAAACAGCTAAAAAATAATGCATTTTCATGGGTTTTGTTTGGGTGAAGTTTGTGCTGTGTATGTGAAGTGTCAAATTTAGTTGTGTGAGAATGCAATGTTGGAGTCATTCTGTACGAAAATGCCTAAAAATATGCATATTCATTTAGTTATTTTTGGTTGTTTTGGTCCACTTTGTGCAATGGGAGTTCATAAAAGTATGAAAAGTATGTAGAAATGTATTATTTATGTCTGATAGTTATACCGGCTGCCCTATGTATCAAAAGACTTAATTCATTCAAACATCAGACGGATCTAAATTGCACAGCAGAGCTCCGAATGTGCTTGAACAGATGGCTGATTGTTTATGGTGGACTTGGAGAGTGTTAGACAGGCAAAAGTGTAAACATCAGTGTGGGCAATCAATATCTCATTAGGGTGTCTGCTTTAGTCCATGGTTTGTCGCTTTGCATTCTCCACACACACTTTGTTGGAATCGGTAACTCAAGCCATTTGGTGGGAAGGACAATGTAGTACACGGCACGAGATATAGGAAAATGGACCTGCGCTGGTCTGCACTGGGCTCTGCACACACCTGCTCTGAGTCTATCATCTAATTATAGAATCGGTGGTTTGAAAAAACATTCTGAGCAGCACAACTGGTTCACACTCCTGAATTTCTAGCAATGCAAACATCCTTTTTAAGCATATTTTTAGACAGAGGCAATAGAGGACACAAGATGGCTAGTAGTGCTGGTACACTGGGAGATAATGCAGGATGAGCCTCAGGCATAGGGCTGGAAAACTCTTCTTGTCACTTTAGATAAGAGAATGGGAATGGGACTGGTTGCTGAGGGACCAGCTGAGTGCTTGTCTCTGTCCCTTTAACTTTCCAACAACAGGCCGCTATAGTGCATCTGGACAGGCAGAAGCTCATCTCGCCACAATCAGTTGTGCATGGGGTTCAATCCCACATGGGGAGATGGAGAGCAAGGTTGATGAAAGAAGGGGTAAAGTTTGCAACTAAATTGTGCTTTAGCTGCCACAGTTTAGAAATGTTCATCTCTTGAAAGAGGCAGGGTGGAATAGTGGTTAGGGAGACCAACCAGAATGGACAGATTCAAGTGTCCAAAATCAATGCAGTAAGTACTTGAAAATGCTTGGGATGACTTTCTGTCAAAGACAGACCCATAAAGCATGATCTTATTATTTTAACCCTCATGTTGTCCTTGAGTCAAATTGACCCGTTTTCCTATATCAATGTTCTTTTAATTACCCAAAACTTGATTGATTCCACACAATGGTCTTTGGTACTTACAGTCATTTTAGGGTGTCTTCTTCAATTGTATAGCATTTGGAAAAATAATTTAAGTGGTTTTGAAATAGTATTGAGTAAAAGTTGACATATTCCAGTCTGTGATTATCCATCAACATCCATTCCTTTAATTTTAGTCTAAATAATTCCTAATATCATGCTTTTTTAACTCAAACATTAGGTATAATTTCCTAAAAATGAGGTTTATTGACCATAAATTCCAAAAATAACTGTAAAACTGAAGTTAATAAGTTAGTGTTACGTAGTGTTAAACGTCAAAAAGAGTGACAAACATTGAAAAGGTTTTGAAAAAGGGACAAAAACGTAAGAAAAAGTTAAAAATATTGATTAAAATGCGTCAACAAAAGTGTTGACCTTCAAGTTTGACAGGAATACAACGCAAGGGTTAAAAGGGAGAACTCTAATATAAACAGACAAAAAGGGGGGGTGATGGTGCAGTGGATATGACACATGCCTTTGGTGTAGGAGACCTGGGTTTGATTCCCGCTGTGATACATCAAACAATGTGTCCCTGAGCTAGACACTTAACCCCTAGTTGCTCCAGAGGTGCGCGACCTCTGATATATATAGCAATTGTAAGTCGCTTTGGATAAAAGCGTCAGCAAAATGACATGATGTAATGTAAAAAAAAATTAAGTTTATACCAAGGAATATGATTAACCAGCCAACCAGCCGTCAGACTCCGCCTACCAAGAGGCCACTGTCGCACTGTTGCTTGCTCTGGAGGGAATTACTAGAACTGTTGGGTCCTTGTAAATTATAATGTGGTCTAGACCTGCTCTGTCTGTAAACTATAGAGTGTAGTCTAGACCTGCTCTATCTGTAAATTATAGAGTGGTCTAGACCTGCTCTATCTGTAAATTATAGAGTGGTCTAGACCTGCTCTATCTGTAAATTATAGAGTGGTCTAGACCTGCTCTATCTGTAAATTATAGAGTGTGGTCTAGACCTACTCTATCTGAAAATTATAGAGTGGTCTAGACCTACTTTATCTGTAAATAATAGAGTGGGGAGACCTACTCTATCTGTAAGTTATAGAGTGGTCTAGACCTACTCGTACTGTAAATTATAGAGTGGTCTAGACCTGCTCTATCTGTAAATTATAGAGTGGTCTAGACGTGCTCTATCTGTAAATTATAGAGTGGTCTAGACCTGCTCTATCTGTAAATTATAGAGTGGTCTAGACCTGCTCTGTAAGTTATAGAATGGTCTAGACGTGCTCTATCTGTAAATTATAGAGTGGTCTAGACCTGCTCTGTAAGTTATAGAATGGTCTAGACGTGCTCTATCTGTAAATTATAGAGTGGTCTAGACCTGCTCTATCTGTAAATTATAGAGTGGTCTAGACCTGCTCTATCTGTAAATTATAGAGTGGTCTAGACGTGCTCTATCTGTAAATTATAGAGTGGTCTAGACCTGCTCTGTAAGTTATAGAGTGGTCTAGACGTGCTCTATCTGTAAATTATAGAGTGGTCTAGACCTGCTCTATCTGTAAGTTATAGAGTGGTCTAGACCTGCTCTATCTGTAAATTATAGAGTGGTCTAGACCTGCTCTATCTGTAAGTTATAGAGTGGTCTAGACGTGCTCTATCTGTAAATTATAGAGTGGTCTAGACCTGCTCTATCTGTAAAGTGTCTCGAGATAATTGGTACTAAAAATGAAATTGAATTGATTACAGTATGTGACTAAAAGTCAATATGTCTGCCTTTAATCGTCAGATTATTCATTTGATTTTGAGTCCACTACTAAATCGTTGGGCTCTTAAAAATGCATTTCTCTTCCCTTTTATTGTTGAGTATTGATTTCACTTGCTGGTGTTTGCTGTGCTGTTGTTTTGGGGATGTGTAAAAGAAAGCAGCTCAGAGGGCTGTCTTTGGAAGAAATCTGTCGTCGAATACTTAAAAAGGAAACGATGCTCGTGTCTGGCCACACTCGATTGCTTCTGTCTTCAGAGACGTAGTATTTACAGGCTAGTCTTCTTTGCCCTGTGGCAGAGACAAGGCCTTGGTCGAACAGCGCTGCTCTCACTGTTAGTATGTAGGTAAAGAATCTATCTGCTTTAATTTCAGTACTGCTGCTTGAACCCAGAATCATTACAGCACATTTCATTACTCAATTTAGTACGCGTGATCTCATCACATCCCTTTTTTTTTTTTTTTTTAACCGTCGTAATAAACTTCCCAGAGGGGATTTTTGTTTGATGAGGTAAATGCTTAATGTCATAAAATAGACTGAAGAGGTCTTACCTCAAGTCAGGAATAAAATTAATTAGAAAGTAAGGTAGTGAAACGACGACAGGTGAAATTGCGTGTGAGTAAGTGAAATTGAGTGTGTTTAACATTGCGGGACGTTAAAGGTTTTAGAGGAAGTGGATCCCCATGGCTCAGAGCCCTGACCCAGTATTCTTTTTTTTCTTTTCTTTTTTTGTGTTTATTATGCAGCTTGATTGATAGATAACCACAGTCACCCCGGCGTTTACGAGCGCACACGCATCCCGCCCACTCGCCTTCTTTTATTGGAAGGTCAGCTGCTACCAAAAATGTTTTTTTTAAGGTAATTACATCCGATTGAACAGTGAAAAACCGTCACCTCCTGTCGGCCCCTTGGAAGATTAGCACCAAGGCCATAAGCGGGATTGATCAATGTGCTGGCCACTGCCTGCTTGAGGGATGGGAAGGTCAATGGGTGTGGTATTACTCAAGTTGGGGGAGATCTGGTGTCAGGGGCTTTAATTTGGAAGAGGCTGGATAAGGATAAGGTAGATCGACATCAGCGATAAAAGGACACAAGTAAAAGATTAAGAGCTGGGAGAGTGACTGCCATCCTAGGAAACAATTTGAACTCTGAAAGTCAATAACTCAATTCTCTATGTCATCCTACACCGGGTATTACCATTAACGTGTACATGCATTATGCATTGATATTTTCATAAGCAGACGGACACGATCCTAAGCTACCAGCTCACACAGAACAAGCCCTCCCTCCTGTCCTTTTCAATAGACGCCGCACACATTTTAGTTTACTTTTGTGCCATTTTTTTTTTTTTTTTAATGCTGAGCACATCCCCTGGCGGACTCAGATCATCAGAGAGAAGGAGCTGACTAATCTCAATCCGTGTTCAATAAAAGCTATTCATCAGCCTAAATCCGCCTGTAAGTTCAAACTAAATTTGAACCACCTGGGAGGGATCTAAATGACTGGCAGGCAGTGTGGTTAGGCAGCCGAGGTGGAGGGAGTGCGAAAGGGACCAGCAGGAAAGAGCAAAGTGTCCCCTGAGTGTGAGGCTGTGCAAAGCCAGCAAGCGAGCGGGTGCATCTGTCAGCGTTGATCAAGGCTTGGCTATTGTCCAGTCACTGTAAACAGTATTACAGGTGAGTTGTCTTTGGCAGGCAATGCACATTGATTATTGATTGGATAGAGTGATGTGAGGGGCGGTGTGGCAGGGATCAGAAACGAGACGAAGGGGAAAAACATGAAAGCGTAGAGTGAAATGATACATCCAAATACATGGATAGCTTAGGAGAGAGCTAGGGTACAACAACTTGAAAGAGTGGAATTTGTTTTTGTCACCAATATATACACCAATATGATCACCAATTAAAATTTGAACTTTGAACATTATTAACAAGCCAAGTGAATGTTTGTTGATTTTTACAAGGTATGTATATATATGTGTATATATGTGTGTATATATATGTGTATGTGTATATATATATATATATATATATATATATATATATATATATATATATATGAGTGTATATATATATATGTGAGTGTATATATATATATGTGAGTGTATATATATATATATATATATGTGAGTGTATATATATATATATATATATGTGTATATATATATATATATATATATATATATATATGAGTGTATATATATATATATATATATATGAGTGTATATATATATATATATGTATATATATATATGAGTGTATATATATATATGTGTGTATATATATATATATATATATATATATATATGTGTGTGTATATATATATATATATATATATATATATATATATATATATGTGTATATATATATGTGTGTATATATATATATATATATATATGTGTGTATATATATATATATATATATATATATATATATATATATATATATGTGTGTGTGTATATATATATATATATATATATGTGTGTGTATATATATGTGTGTGTATATATATATGTGTGTGTATATATATATATATATATATATATAATATAATATGTGTGTAACAAATTTTTAAAAATACTGACTGTTCCCTTACCAAAATAAACAGTGTCATTGAGGTCTAACAAGCTTGCTAAATGTATAAATGAAATATTCATAAAATATTTGCAAGGCCAATTATTACAATTGGTTTAATCATTCAATGTTTACATCCATCCATAGCTTGCATTCTTTTTCACTGTCTTTGCAGACACATCACTTGTCCAGTATCTAGCAGGTAGCTTTGCAGGTGTAAATTTAAGTTGTCTGTACACTTTTAAGCATATCATATCTTTATTTTTTTTTGACTTTGAAAAGTGTTGATATGAGGCACAATAATTACAATCACAATATTGGTCAAAAATAATAATGGTTAGATATTTTCCACAAATCCTTCAGCACTGTGGGGAGCAAAATGAAGAATGAAAGACAAAAAAATCCAAAGTATGGAGACTGTACTATGTAGACACCATAGATATCATTTTTTGCATATTACTACATATTATCATTAAATTTTATTATTACGAGTACTGATCCGATACCAGTGGGTCATATAGTTGATTATGTTTTAACAGCTGTATACTACTATCCCTGTATGGATGTGATATGATTTCTATCTTTGTTGTCGGTCTGGCTCTTTGGGAAACATGAAGAAACACAAACAATGAACGCCACTGAACTTTATTTTATTATCCAGTTTACAGTCAGTCATAACAGAAAAACAACAAATAAAGTACTTTAACGTTGATTTTCTTTAGGGCTTTATTACGTGGTATTGGATCGATGAACAAATGCAATTTAATTGTATTAAGAAATTTATGGGTAGGCTATGTCTGAAGTTCTACAACTTGGTTTGTCAAGGAGAAATAGCATTTATTTTTCTAAAATACTGCTGGTTTTGTGATGTTGGCACTTAAAATCTGATGCCTGCCGCTGCAACATAGAAACATCAAATGAGATGCGTCAAAGCGTCTCAGCGTGAGAAATACAAGATGTGGCGTGTGAGAGCTGTGAACTAGTTGAAATGTGTCTTGACTCGAGAGCCCTGTAAGAAGGCTATGCAACATTATGTTTGCAAGTGCCTTAGCTTGCTAAAACATATCTACCATTAACAGCTAACTTGTTCTCTGTGCACTGCAAAAGGGGTGTCTAAAAACAAAATAAAAACACTAAATCTGGTCAAAACCAAGTGAAATTTGTAGATAAGTTCACTTGACCAAGCTTGCTTGATTTAAGATTATAGTGTAAAGTTGCACACTTAAAAATAGAAATTCACTCTTAAAACAAGATAAATTATCTAACACTTCTAAACTATATATTTTTTTTTTTATCTTGGTAAGAACCAAATAATTTGCAATGTGGATGTCTACCACACTGCAAAGGTTTCTAAAATAATCCTTTGACATGCTTAAATCTGAATTAGCTAGCTAAAGACACTTTGTTAGTGTAGATCTGTATAGTTTTAATACCTACAACTAAGAGAAGTTGGTTTGTTCTAGCAGAGTACATTAAACATCCTATAGTCCAGTGAATGTTAGAAGAAGAGGACACCAAATGGGATGAAGAGAAGTGCAAACTTCAATCTAATACAAGAAGAAAACAGTGAGAGAGACAGAAAAAAGGAAGACAAAAGGCAGCGACAGTATCTTTAATAGCCGCCCGTAGAGTTAAATTGTTCACAAAGAGATGCCAAAGAGATCCCTGACGTCCTGCATTTCCAGCAGCAACTGTGCTTCCTCTTGTATACACACTGCTTAGAGAGCATCCATTAATTAATATGGCTGGGTATTAAAGTTTTCAAACAATAAAAAAAGGACACAAAGGGGGATTTAAGGAGGGAGTGTTTGCAGTGAGGACAAATTAATGAAAATGTCGGCCTCTCAAGGATAGAAATTCAATTTATAATGTGTCTCTATCAAGCTGCTGTTGCACTGTAACTCCCCCACAGCTGCTCTTTGTTTGTTACGTTAGTTTGACCATTGAGGATAACAGAGGTGGAGATTTAAAGGATGGCTCCATAAAAAGAGAAGGGCCTGTGGAGATGAAAACTTCACAAATTGAGAAAGACAGCATTGTTTAATTGTTCAGCTACCTCTGAGACAAATTTGTGGCTAATTATTTTCATCTAAAGGGTCACTCGCTGAAACAGTGGCTAACAAAAGCACTAAAGAGAGTGATGAAGGAAAAGTTCCCACTGAATTTTATTTCTTGCAATTACAGTGGGGAAATAAGTATTTGACCCTTGCTGATTTTGCAGGTTTGCACACTTACAAAGAATGCAACGATCTATAATTTTAATCATATGTACATTCTAACAGTGAAAGACAGAATCCCAAAGAAAATTCCAGAAAATCACATCATATGAATTTATTAAAATTGATAACCATCTGATGAGGAAAACAAGTATTTGACCCCTGGACAAACAGCATGTTAATATTTTGTAGAAAAGCCATTATTGGCCAGCACAGATGTCAAACGGTTTTTATAGTTGGTGACAAGGTTTGTGCACATTTCAGCAGGGATGTTGGCCCACTCCTCCCTGCAGACAGCCTCCAAATCATTCAGGTTCCAAGGTTGTCACCTGGCAACTCGAATTTTAAGCTCCCTCCAAAGATTTTCAATTGGATTCAGGTCTGGAGACTGGCTAGGCCACTCCAGAACCTTGATGTGCTTCTTCTTCAGCCACTCTTTGTTGCTTTGGCGGTGTGCTTAGGGTCGTTGTCGTGCTGAAACACCCATCCTCCACCCATCTTCAGCTCTCTCACTGAGGGAAGGAGATGTTGGTCCAGAATTCCACGATACATGGCCCCGTCCATCCTCCCTCAATACGATGGAGTTGTCCCGCCCCTTGGCTGAAAAGCACCCCAAAGCATGATGTTGCCACCACCAAGCTTGACAGTGGGGATGGTGTTCTTTGGGTTGTACTCGGTGTTCTTTGCCCTCCAAACACGACGAGTTGAGTTGAGGCCAAAAGTTCTATTTTGGTCTCATCTGACCACATCACCTTCTTCCAGGCCTCTTCTGAGTCGTCCAGGTGGTGAATGGCGAACTTCATGCGGGCCTGTACATGTTTCTTCTTGAGCAGGGGGACCTTGCGTGCGCTGCAGGATTTCAATCCATGACGGCGTAGTGTGTTACCAACCGTTTCTTTTGTAACTGTGGTCCCAGTGATTCTCACTGTTCGCATGATCAGGACACCCCACGAGGCGAGATCTTGTGTGGAGGCCCAGACCGAGGAGGTTGGCGGTGGTGTGGTGCTTCTTCCATTTCCTGATAACTGCACCGACAGTTGATCTTTTCTCTCCAAGTTGCTTTCTGATTCTCTTGTAGCCCATCCCAGCCTTGTGCAGATCTACAATCTTGTCCCTGATGTCCGTAGAAAGCTCTTTGGTCTTGCCCATGGTGGTGATGTTGGATGCTGGTTGTTTGGGTGTTGACAGGTGTCTTTTATACAGGTAACGAGGTGAGGCAGGTGTATTTGATGTAGATAATTGGTTGGGATTGGGGCTGTGTCTTAAAGAAAGACTAACTGGCTTGTAGGAGCCAGAATACTTGCTGTTTGGTAGGGGGTCATATACTTGTTTTTCCTCATCAGATGGTTATCAATTTTTATAAATTCATATGATGTGATTTTCTGGAATTTTCTTTGGGATTCTGTCTTTCACTGTTAGAATGTACATATGATTAAAATTATAGATCGTTGCATTCTTTGTAAGTGGGCAAACCTGCAAAATCAGCAAGGGGTCAAATACTTATTTCCCCCACTGTACATTGCTAGAGACTTCAACCAACTTTAAACAGAAAAAAATGCTCTTCATAAGCATGTCACAACAAATTGAGATTTTAGAATATAGAAAGCTGAAGGAAAACCGGTATCTCTAAATTATGTTCCAGAAGTAAGAAAATCAAATTCATCTATCTAATAAAGCAACCCATATTTGTATGTGTGTGTGTGTGTGTGTGTGTGTGTGTGTGTGTGTGTGTGTGTGTGTGTGTGTCCGTGTTGGGGGGAAGGTAACCTGCACGTCACGTCGACGCAACATGCAGAGCGCTTTACAACAGCCGGGGGGAGTATTAAGTTGCTGTGAACTGGCAGAACATAACGTAATCTTAGAGATTATTCCTTCAGAGCGCTGTGCAATGCGAGGAAATCTCAGAGCTGAGCCGGGCAAACATATCAGTTTTCATCAGACTCACCCTGGGTTGGGTTAATTAAGTCTACTGCACACACTAATAACATTACCGTCGCCAAAATACCCCCGCAAATCAAATCCATACTTCACCGTTAACCGTCAAGCCACTACACCTGTATGAAATTAACACCTCTGCTGAAATGTTAAATTAGTTAACGAACATACGACTCAAGACAACGACTCAAGACAACGACTCAAGACAACGACTCAAGACAACGACTCAAGACAACGACTCAGGACAACGCCTCTCTCTCTCTCTTTCTCTCTCTTTCTCTGTACACACACACACACACACACACACACACGCGCGCACACAAACGGTCCGCTTCTGGTGGTTGATTAATGCAGATACAGTATGCTGATTAGCTCTCATCCAGGTGGGTAGTGCACTGCCATGATGTCTGACTACTCCATATTGTCATTGTGATATTTTGTGATTACATTCTGAATCTGCCCCATTCTCAGTCCGGTAAATACAGTAGTACAATGTCTTCCTCTTATGTAGACCTACACTGTAAGTCAGTAGAAGGCTATACAGTGGAGTCACATATTTCGTGGTTTGGGGTCCTTCTGTAAGTCATTTTGGGCTACAACTTGGTTTTGATGAATTCTACAAGCAGCAATACAGCCAAGTAAGAGCCTGTTCCAAACAGGCACATTTTCAACTGGCCGATTACGATTACCACATTACTGCGTTCACAAATGACTCGTGACCGTCATCACCGCAAAAAAACATTAGTGTGCACGTTTTGTCTAATGACATAGATTCATTGATTCTAATGACATGGTTTGTGTCTGAGGACCTTGTGTCTTACATGGATTCAAGGTTTTCTAAACAAAATACCATGTATTACGGTAGGAAAGGCAAAGACGTTCGTTCTCAGCTGAGGTAGACACATTAATGTTACAGCTGCAGTGTTGCACATTAGCCTTGCAGCTAGCGGACTGTCATTCTGTTTACAGCTTTATCCCGATAAACGGCACGGTTGAATTTCAGCTTGCATGCACGTTTCGTAGCCTAAAACAGAGCAGGTTGTATTGGTAGAGAGAGCAAAAAGTTAGCAAACTGCCGAGTCGCCTTCTCTGCTCTCTGCCTGCTCAGCTGCTAGACGGGCTGGACTCGGGTTGAAACATATGTTGTAGGCTAAGGTTTAAGTTTTTTCTTAAGGTAACGTCATTCATTTTACCGGCAGTATTGACAACAGATAAAGCCACCGTGTCTTGAGAAGCTCTATCTTGTTGTTTTATTGTTCATTTTAACTCACTTTACATCAACTTTGCTATCTTTTTTTCCTCTCTTTTTCCTCACAGCCGCACTCATACACTACTCTCACTGCTCGCTCTCCTTGGGTGACCACACTGGCACACTTAAGGCACCCTGCCATTCTCACTCTAACTTACACTACTCTCGTAAGGGGGTTGGGTATATACCACGGGAATTTTTGCTTTTCAATCGTGGTAGTAAAATCCATACCATCCCAGCCCTTTTTAAAATAATGCAGATGACTAAAATCCCCACCATACAATATGACCGTGCTTGACAGTATGTAGTGCAGTTCATTCCTTTGTCCAAATAAAAATTAGTTAGAATCAGTGTAACAAAACCTCTTTGAGAGGTAGGTCAGGGTAGATGGTTGTGTGAACACAAAGAGTGACTTTGAGATCGGAGACCGCTATTTACATCCTGTCTCCTGCTAAAAGTGAAAATTGCTTTATTTTAACCATGACCGCAATCTTTGCCTCACCTTAAAGGTTCTATGAAAGTATATCATTACTTACTTAAGACCAGTGATAACGGCGTTATTTTTTCAGTAACGAGTATTCTAATTGATTGATTCCTATCTTAACTCTTGGATAGCACTGTCCTTGGCTAGGGACCGTTTTCTCCATTTTAGGAGAAAACGTTTTCTTAACTCAAACTGCAAGCATTAAATCTTCATGAACACGGTCATGCAGCACAGCATTGGAAAGCTTAAAGTCTCATCTCTTCCATTGAGCCCACACACATATAAGCATAAGGTTATAATCATGTTTAAAAGTAAAGAAATACAGAAGGATTCTGCGCCAATAGTGTCTAAAGTCAACGTGCGTCCTTACCTTTCTCGTCTCTCTTTATTCACAGCGGTGAAAGATCGCCAGAAACTTTTTTTTCCTGCTTTGCCAACAGTTCAAAGAATAAGTACATCCAATCCTTTTAATCCAAAACGAGCTGGTCCCTCACAATCTTGTAGATTCTGGCCGAGTTTCCTCGTAAACAAAGCTGAAAAGTCCATCATTTATGGACTTCAATCGCTCCTGCTGTCGGCTCTAATAACGCTGCAACGTATCAACCTATTTAGCAAGTTTGGTTGACTCAACAGCTTTTGATTGACAGGTCGTTTCAGCCAAAGCGTCTATTATAACCTGAGTTCTCCCGTATGGAAGCCAATCAAGTCGCACGATTTACAGAGGGCAAAAGTGGGAAAGATTGGCATCTACTCCAGCCAATCAAAAGCAATAGTTATGAAACCGGCCTCACTGTGTAGCCAATAAGAAGACGAGTTGATTGATACCAAACATGACCAGAATGTTTTAACCCTGTGATGGCTCCAGCTGTGTCAAAGCAAAAATAAGGCCTTAGTTATTGCATTTCACCATTTCATCAAATTATAATGACTTATTTCTATAAATTTATGCATGTAGTTATTTTAGATATGTGTATGAGTGATGTGGATGTGTTTTTTAGTTTGAGAAGTTTTTTATTTTGCACTTTTTGGGCTTTTTTTCTGAGAGGAAATAAGAAAAACGCACAGACATATCTGTAGAAATAACTTCATAAAATAGCCATTTTCTGAGTCATTTTCTTCTGGATTTTTTCTGTATTAAGTTCAGACATGTGGCTGGGGTACTATTTTTGTATGTAGATCATGTAATATGCTTACAGTAGTGTTTTTTAATAATTTTACATATGATTTACTTGGACGGAAATAGAAATTCTCTATTCTAACCTCTTCAGCTCTGTGTCAGTAAGACCTAGTGTCACACTGACACAAGAAACAAAAAATTGAGAGTGTTAGCTTCCTAATGACCTCGGGACCCTCCCAGAGCGCCAAAGGATGTGGAAACTGTAGCAATTTTTTTTGGGAAAAAATTTAGGCGAGAAAAACATATATTTTGAAGTGATTTGACTGCTATCACATTGCCAAAAAATGCGGCGCATTACTATAATTGAATTTAAAAATAAACTTTGTTTCTCTCACTATGACTCTTGAGTCG
>JABXJD010000550.1:282500-285728 GCA_013375575.1 Percina caprodes | reverse complement strand
AAGTTCTTCTTAACGTGACCATGGTTACCCCCCAGCGCTCCACCCCGACTGTGTGAACGAGGAGTCGGCTGATTGGCCGTTTGGGGCCGGTCATGTGACTGTTCCTGACACACAGGATGTCAGACGCAGCGTCGACAGAGACAAACATGCAGCGTGATGTCTCACCGTCGTCCTGCTGATGCTTCAACAGCAACACGTCTGCTGATAGAGGGAAGAAATAATAGAAAATACACTTTAATAAAGATATATATATATATATATGTATATATATATATACATATTAATAAACACGAGGCCGGTTACAAAAATACAAAAAGTGACTAAAACGCTGAAGATAAGAGACCAGAACTGACAGAAACCTGAATTAAAAGGACACCTTCGCGGAAATAAGAGACAGAAAACTACAAAAAGTGACAAAAATGCTGAAAAATCTTCACAAAAACACTAAAAAGTAACAAATTAACTAAAAAAGTGACAACACACACACACAGAGAGACACACGCACACAAACGCACACACACAGACACACACACACTCACACACACACACACACACACACTCACACACACACACACACACACACACACACACACACACACACAGACACATCCGCACATATGCACATACACAGACAGACACAAACACACACACACACACACACAGAGAGACACACAAACACACACACACAGAGACACACACACACAAGCACATACACCCACACACACATACGCACACACACACACACACACACACACACACACACACATACACACACACACACACTCACACACACACACACACACACACAACACACACACACACACACACACACAACACACACAACACACACACACACACACACACACACACACACAGAGACACACACACAGAGACAGAGAGAAGCTAAGAGAATGTCTGATAAAGGTAGTTCAGACATTGAGATCTGGGCCCAGTTGATGTAGAATATTCAGATGAAATCACAGATGAAATCACAGATGAAATCACAGATCATCCTCACATTACAGAGGATGAATGTGAGGATGATCTGGTCCAGATGCCGCTGACATCTGGCCGATGTCGACTTGTTGTCAACACATTGTTAGAGCTGCAAAGCGTGCAAAAAAACAGCCTGAGAGACGAGACTCTGGGGTAGAAACTCCTGCTGCCTGAGAAACGAGACTCTGGGTTAGAAACTCCTGCTGCCTGAGAGACGAGACTCTGGGTTAGAAACTCCTGATGCCTGAGAGACGAGACTCTGGGTTATTAACTCCTGCTGCCTGACAGACGAGACTCTGGGTTAGAAACTTCTCTTTAATGAAAGCTTCAACTGTTTAAATCTTCCTTGAATAAAGTTTCATCAATGAGAATATTATTAATATTAAGAGTTTATTAACAAGTGTTTCGTTGTCGTTCTGTCTGTGTATCTGTCTCTTATTGTGAAAGGTTATAGTGTATATCTGTCTCTTATTGTGAAGGGTCAAACTGTATGTCTGTCTGTTATTGTAAAGGGTTACACTGTATATGTGTCTCTTATTGTGAAAGAATAAAGTGTATATCTGTCTCTTATTGTGAAGGGTTACACTGTATATGTGTCTCTTATTGTGAAGGGTAAAACTGTATATCTATCTCATTGTGAAGGGTTACCTGTATAGCTGTCTCTTATTGTGAAAGATTAAAGTGTATATCTGTCTCTTATTGTGAAGGGTAAAACTGTATATCTGTCTCTTATTGTGAAGGGTCAAACTGTATGTCTGTGTCTTATTGTGAAGGATCAAACTATGTATTTGTCTCTTATTGTGAAGGGTTAAACCGTATATCTGTCTCTTATTGTGAAGGGTTAAACTGTGTATCTGTCTCTTATTGTGAAGGGTTAAACTGTATTTCTTGCTCTTATTGTGAAGGATTACACTGTCTATCTGTCTCTTATTGTGAAGGGTTATTTCTCTTATTGTGAAGGGGTACTTGTCTTATTGTGAAGGGTTATTTCTCTTATTGTGAAGGGGTGCTTGTCTTATTGTGAAGGGTTATTTTTCTTATTGTGAAGGGTTATTTCTCTTATTGTGAAGGGGTACTTGTCTTGTTGTGAAGGGTTATTTCTCTTATTGTGAAGGGGTACTTGTCTTATTGTGAAGGGTTATTTCTCTTATTGTGAAGGGGTACTTGTCTTGTTGTGAAGGGTTATTTCTCTTATTGTGAAGGGTTATGTGTCTTATTGTGAAGGCTTATTTGTCTTATTGTGAAGGCTTATTTATCTTATTGTGAAGGGTTATTTATCTTATTGTGAAGGGTTATTTGTCTTATTGTGAAGGGTTATTTGTCTTATTGTGAAGGGTTATTTGTCTTATTGTGAAGGGGTACTTGTCTTGTTGTGAAGGGTTATTTGTCTTATTGTGAAGGGTTACAGAGTTTGTCGGTGACTCAGACCTTGAAGACTTCCTATGAGGACGTTGAACTGACAGACCTCCGGCGGAGGGATCCGGGGGCACGCCGTTTCCATGACGCCCACGCCGCCGCGCCCGGCCCGTGAGACCGGCGTGGGGGCCGGCGTGGACGCCAGCCAGCCCTCCTCTGATTGGTCCCCGCAGAGGAGGAGCGGAAGGTCCGGCCGCGCCTGCAGATACCACCGTCCCACGCCGGCGTCCATTCAGATGTTAGAATAACAGAACACAAAGGCTGGCTGTGTATCCAGGTACTCACACACACACACACTCACACAGACACACACACACTCTCACATACACACACACACACACACACACACACAGTCACACACACACACACACACACACACTCTCACACACACACACACACACACACAGACACACACACACTCTCACATACACACACACACACACACACACACACACACACACACACACACACACACACACACACACACACACACACACACACACACACAGTCACACACACACACACACACACACACACACACACACACACACACACTCACACACACACACACACACACACACACACACACACACAGTCACACACACACACACACACACACACACACACACACACACACACACACACACACACACACACACACACACACACACACACACACAGTCACACACACACACACACACACACACAGTCACACACACACACACACACACACACACACACACACACACACACACACACACACACACACACACACACACACACACACACTCACACACACACAGTCACACACACACA
>JABXJD010000550.1:267500-277500 GCA_013375575.1 Percina caprodes | reverse complement strand
CATAGACTATAATACTTCCACATAGACTATAATACTTCCACATAGACTATAATACTTCCACATAGACTATAATACTTCCTCATAGACTATAATACTTTCACATAGACTATAATACTTCCACATAGACTATAATACTTTCACATAGACTATAATACTCCCACATAGACTATAATACTTCCACATAGACTATAATACTTCCTCATAGACTATAATACTCCCACATAGACTATAATACTTCCTCATAGACTATAATACTCCCACACAGACTATAATATGTGTACATCCAGCAGAGGGATTGTGATGTCATCACCACCCATCCAATCACAGGTCAGGACTGTAAAGCGGTGCGTTCAGGCTCTGGAGGGAAAGTTGTTACTTTGACTCTGATGAGCTCTAATGTGTCGGGGTTAATTGGGGTAATCAGGGGGTAATTAGCCGCTCTGCTGTGTCTCCCAGCGACCCCGGGTGTTACCACGGCAACAGGGGCGTTGGCGTGGAGGGCAACACCTCGTTAACACGTCGGTCGCAGCGAGAAAGAGGGTTAAAGTCTGCAGAGTTACAGACAGTCTGTAGAGTTACAGACAGTCTGTAGAGCATCAGACAGTCTGCAGAGTTACAGACAGTCTGTAGAGTTACAGACAGTCTGTAGAGTTATAGACAGTCTGTAGAGTTATAGACAGTCTGCAGAGTTACAGACAGTCTGTAGAGTTATAGACAGTCTGCAGAGTTACAGACAGTCTGTAGAGTTATAGACAGTCTGTAGAGTTATAGACAGTCTGTAGAGTTATAGACAGTCTGCAGAGTTATAGACAGTCTGCAGAGTTATAGACAGTCTGTAGAGTTACAGACAGTCTGTAGAGTTACAGACAGTCTGTAGAGTTATAGACAGTCTGCAGAGTTACAGACAGTCTGTAGAGTTATAGACAGTCTGTAGAGTTATAGACAGTCTGCAGAGTTATAGACAGTCTGTAGAGTTATAGACAGTCTGTAGAGTTATAGACAGTCTGCAGAGTTATAGACAGTCTGTAGAGCATCAGACAGTCTGTAGAGTTACAGACAGTCTGTAGAGCATCAGACAGTCTGTAGAGTTATAGACAGTCTGCAGAGTTACAGACAGTCTGTAGAGTTACAGACAGTCTGTAGAGTTATAGACAGTCTGTAGAGTTATAGACAGTCTGCAGAGTTATAGACAGTCTGTAGAGTTATAGACAGTCTGTAGAGTTATAGACAGTCTGCAGAGTTATAGACAGTCTGTAGAGCATCAGACAGTCTGTAGAGTTACAGACAGTCTGTAGAGCATCAGACAGTCTGCAGAGTTATAGACAGTCTGTAGAGTTACAGACAGTCTGTAGAGTTATAGACAGTCTGCAGAGTTACAGACAGTCTGTAGAGTTATAGACAGTCTGTAGAGTTATAGACAGTCTGCAGAGTTATAGACAGTCTGTAGAGCATCAGACAGTCTGCAGAGTTATAGACAGTCTGCAGAGTTATAGACAGTCTGTAGAGTTATAGACAGTCTGCAGAGTTACAGACAGTCTGTAGAGTTACAGACAGTCTGTAGAGTTATAGACAGCCTGTAGAGTTATAGACAGTCTGTAGAGTTATAGACAGCCTGTAGAGTTACAGACAGTCTGTAGAGTTATAGACAGCCTGTAGAGTTACAGACAGCCTGTAGAGTTACAGACAGTCTGTAGAGTTATAGACAGTCTGTAGAGTTATAGACAGTCTGTAGAGTTACAGACAGTCTGTAGAGTTATAGACAGTCTGTAGAGTTACAGACAGTCTGTAGAGTTACAGACAGCCTGTAGAGTTATAGACAGTCTGTAGAGTTATAGACAGTCTGTAGAGCATCAGACAGTCTGTAGAGTTACAGACAGTCTGTAGAGTTACAGACAGTCTGTAGAGTTATAGACAGCCTGTAGAGTTATAGACAGTCTGTAGAGTTATAGACAGTCTGTAGAGTTATAGACAGCCTGTAGAGTTATAGACAGTCTGTAGAGTTATAGACAGTCTGTAGAGTTATAGACAGCCTGTAGAGTTATAGACAGTCTGTAGAGTTACAGACAGTCTGTAGAGTTATAGACAGCCTGTAGAGTTATAGACAGTCTGTAGAGTTATAGACAGTCTGTAGAGTTACAGACAGTCTGTAGAGTTATAGACAGTCTGTAGAGTTACAGACAGTCTGTAGAGTTATAGACAGTCTGTAGAGTTATAGACAGTCTGCAGAGTTACAGACAGTCTGCAGAGTTATAGACAGTCTGTAGAGTTATAGACAGTCTGCAGAGTTATAGACAGTCTGTAGAGTTATAGACAGTCTGTAGAGTTATAGACAGTCTGTAGAGTTACAGACAGTCTGCAGAGTTATAGACAGTCTGTAGAGTTATAGACAGTCTGCAGAGTTACAGACAGTCTGTAGAGTTATAGACAGTCTGTAGAGTTATAGACAGTCTGTAGAGTTATAGACAGTCTGCAGAGTTACAGACAGTCTGCAGAGTTATAGACAGTCTGTAGAGTTATAGACAGTCTGCAGAGTTACAGACAGTCTGTAGAGTTATAGACAGTCTGTAGAGTTATAGACAGTCTGCAGAGTTATAGACAGTCTGCAGAGTTATAGACAGTCTGTAGAGCATCAGACAGTCTGTAGAGTTACAGACAGTCTGTAGAGCATCAGACAGTCTGTAGAGTTATAGACAGTCTGCAGAGTTACAGACAGTCTGTAGAGTTACAGACAGTCTGTAGAGTTATAGACAGTCTGTAGAGTTATAGACAGTGTTCTAACTTCATCAGAGAGTGTGAGTACATACATATACTGTATATATATATATATATATATATATATATATATATATATATATATATATATATTTTTGAGAGTGTGTGTTTTATACTATATATATATATATATATATATATATATATATATATATATATATATATATATATATATATATATATATATATATATATACAGGTAAAAGCCAGTAAATTAGAATATTTTGAAAAACTTGATTTATTTCAGTAATTGCATTCAAAAGGTGTAACTTGTACATTATATTTATTCATTGCACACAGACTGATGCATTCAAATGTTTATTTCATTTAATTTTGATGATTTGAAGTGGCAACAAATGAAAATCCAAAATTCCGTGTGTCACAAAATTAGAATATTGTGTAAGGGTTAAATTTTGAAGACACCTGGTGCCACAAAGTAATCAGCTGATTAACTCAAAACACCTGCAAAGGGCTTTAAATGGTCTCTCAGTCCAGTTCTGAAGCCTACACAAACATGGGGAAGACTTCAGATTTGACAGCTGTCCAAAAGGCGACCATCGACACATTGCACAAGGAGGGAAAGACACAAAAGGTTATTGCTGAAGAGGCTGGCTGTTCTCAGAGCTCTGTGTCCAAACACATTAATAGAGAGGCAAAGGGAAGGAAAAACTGTGGTCAGAAAAAGTGTACAAGCGATAGGGATCACCGCGCCCTAGTCAAGATTGTGAAAAAAAAGATTCACAAGGAGTGGACAGCTGCTGGAGTCAGTGCTTCAAGATCCACCACCAAGAGACGCTTGAAAGACATGGGTTTCAACTGCCGCATACCTCGTGTCAAGCCACTGTTGACCAAGAAACAGCGCGAAAAGCGTCTCACCTGGGCTAAGGAAAAAGAGCTGGACTGCTGCTGAGTGGTCCAAAGTCATGTTTTCTGACGAAAGCAAATTTTGCATTTCCTTTGGAAATCGAGGTCCCAGAGTCTGGAGGAAGACAGGAGAGGCACAGGATCCACGTTGCCTGAAGTCTAGTGTAAAGTTTCCACCATCAGTGATGGTTTGGGGTGCCATGTCATCTGCTGGTGTCGGTCCACTCTGTTTCCTGAGATCCAGGGTCAACGCAGCCGTCTACCAGCAAGTTTTAGAGCACTTCATGCTTCCTGCTGCTGACCTGCTCTATGGAGATGGAGATTTCAGGTTCCAACAGGACTTGGCGCCTGCACACAGCGCAAAATCTACCCGTGCCTGGTTTACGGACCATGGTATTTCTGTTCTAAATTGGCCAGCCAACTCCCTGACCTTAGCCCCATAGAAAATCTGTGGGGTATTGTGAAAAGGAAGATGCAGAATGCCAGACCCAAAAACGCAGAAGAGTTGAAGGCCACTATCAGAGCAACCTGGGCTCTCATAACACCTGAGCAGTGCCAGAAACTCATCGACTCCATGCCACGCCGCATTAATGCAGTAATTGAGGCAAAAGGAGCTCCAACCAAGTATTGAGTATTGTACATGCTCATATTTTTCATTTTCTTACTTTTCAGTTGGCCAACATTTCTAAAAACTCCCTTTTTGTATTAGCCTTAAGTAATATTCTAATTTTGTGACACACGGAATTTTGGATTTTCATTTGTTGCCACTTCAAATCATCAAAATTAAATGAAATAAACATTTGAATGCATCAGTCTGTGTGCAATGAATAAATATAATGTACAAGTTACACCTTTTGAATGCAATTACTGAAATAAATCAAGTTTTTCAAAATATTCTAATTTACTGGCTTTTACCTGTATATACATAATAACAATAATAATAACAACAATAGTTTGTGAAATGAAACAGTCTAATTTTCCAGTCTCTGATTCAGATTCCATGTTTCTGTTTGTGTGTGACATTGATTCCCCTGAAGGTGTGTGTGTGTGTGTCTGTGTGTGTGTGTGTGTGTGTGTGTGTGTGTGTGTGTGTGTGTGTGTGTGTGTGTGTGTGTGTGTGTGTGTGTGTGTGTGTGTGTGTGTGTGTGTGTAGTTTTAATTTGAAAAGCCCTCAGGTCAGTTCAGAGACAGAGGAACTTAAAGAAAAAAACAATGTTTCTATTATTAATCTGTCATATAGATCCTTTAACACACACACACACACAGACACACACACACACACACACACACACACACAGACACACACACACACACACACACACACACAGAGACACACAATCACACACACACACACACACACACACACACACAGAGACACACAATCACACACACACACACACACACACACACAGAGACACACACACACACCACACACACACACTTACACACAGAGACACACACACACACACACACACACACAGAGAGACACACAATCACACACACACACACATACACACACACACACACACACACACACAGACACACACACACACACACAGACACACACACACACACACACAGAGACACACAATCACACACACACACACACACACACACACACACACACACAGACACACACACACACACACACACACAGAGACACACAATCACACACACACACACACACAAAGAGACACACACACACACACACACACATACACAGACATACAATCACACACACACACACACACACAGACACACACACACACACACAAAGAGACACACACACACACACACACACATACACAGACATACAATCACACACACACACACACACACAGACACACACACACACACAGACACACACACACACACACACGCACACACACACACAAAGAGACACACACACACACACACACACACACACATACACAGACATACAATCACACACACACACACACAGACACACACACACACACACACAGACACACACACACACACACGCACACACGCAGACATCACTATATATTGAATATTCATAATTGATCTAGCTGCATATTTAACGACACATCATGTCGACTGAGTGTTTTCCTTCATGATGATTTGATCCCAGATCTCAGACCACCTTCCCTCTGAGGTGGGGGGGTGTCAGGGAGCGTTAGGGTCTGACTCTGATGGAAAGGCTCCGGTCTCCACGGAAACGCACACACACCAAGTGTTTCAATGGAAACCTTCCAACACACATACACACACACACACACACATACACACACACACACACACACACACACACATACCCAATCACACACACACACACACACACATAGACAGACACACACACACACACAGACACACACACACACACACAGACACACACACACACACACACACACACAGACACACACACACACACACAGACACACACACACAGACACACACGCAAACGCCCAAAACACTGAAAAATAATTGTCAAAAAACATTGAAATTCTTTTCGAAAAATGTAAAAAAAAAAACACACAAACTTTGGCAAAAAATGTTGAAAAAAGTGTGTAAAACAGCCCCTGAAAGCGTGAAAAAAGTTGTGTGAAAGAAATGAAACGATCTCAGATAAAAACACCAAGAGGAGTTGAAAAAGATCACAAAACACTGAAAAAAATGTCAAAAAAACATTGAAATTCTTTTTGAAAAATGTAAAAAAACGAAGAAAAAAGCACCAAAAAGCGTAAAAAAAAGCATCTTTTTGTGTTATTTTCCATCCATCCACCTGTTTGACGCCTCAGCGAGAGAGGTGGGGGGGGGGTTGATGTTTTGGGAGACTGGGCGAGGGCGGGGGGGCGGGGGTGGGGAGGTATCAATTAATACCAGTAAACACCGTAAGTGACAACACAGGGAGGCCCAAAATATAAAACTACAGAAAATCTGCAAAATCGTTGAAAACAAAGGAATAAATGTTAAAAACGTGGATCAATGTGACAAAAACTTCACCAAAAACGTTGAAAAGGTGTGAAAAAATGAAAAGATCTCGGATAAAAGCACCAAGAAGAGTTGAAAAAGATCACAAAACACTGAAAAAAATGTCAAAAAAACATTGAAATTATTTGTGAAAAATGTAAAAAAACGAAGAAAAAAGCACCAAAAAGCGTAAAAAAAGCATCTTTTTGTGTTATTTTCCATCCATCCACCTGTTTGACGCCTCAGCAAGAGAGGGTGGGGGTGTCGGGGGTGTTTGATGTTTTGGGAGACGGGGCGGGGGGTTGAAGTTGCTCGGATCGTATCAATTAATACCAATAAAGACCTTAAGTGACAACACAGGGAGGCATTAGGCCGACAAAGTGCTGCAGCTTTGTTCCTGCGGGGCGCCAGCTGGCGGCGCCGGGCCCTGAGGAACGCCGCCGTCACCGCGCGCGCCGCCGACGGCGGCCGGCGGCTGCACGGGCCCGCCCGCGCGGCTGCAGTATTAATGAGGCGACAGCACGGCCTGCTTCCGTATTCATTAGACATCTGGGCCGACAGATGTGGAGAGACGCCGCAAGACGAATAAAAATGACTTCCCATCTGGACGCCCCAAACTGGAAAAGACAAGAGGCAGTTTCGCTTTCACTTTCCCTGGTGTCACACACACACACACACACACACACACACACACACACACACACACACACACACACACACACACACACACAGAGACACAGAGACACACACAGAGACACACACACACACACACAGAGACACACACACACACACACACACACACACACACACACACACACACACACACACAGAGAGACACACACACAGAGACACACACACACACACTGCAGCTCCTTGAAGCAGCTCTCAGGGACAAACCTTGCGGAGGTGTGTGATCCTTCATCAGAAGCTGATCAACTGAACAGTATGTGTGTGTGTGTGTGTGTGTGTATCTGTGTGTGTGTGTGTCTCTGTGTGTGTGTGAGTGTGTGTGTGTGTGTGTCTCTGTGTGTGTGTGAGTGTGTGTGTGTGTGTGTGTGTTGGAGTCCAGGGGAACATTTCCTTTAAACATCTCCTCAGTGTTGTGGCTTCGTGTTTTATGAATATCTGAACTATGATCGGACCTCCGGGACACACGACAATGTCGTTGCATTTTAACGGCGAGAAGACGAACGTTGTCCTCGGATCAACCGTCCCGCCGTCCCGCCATCCCACCGTCCCACCATCCCACCGTCCCGTCGTCCCGTTGTCCTGTTGTCCCGTTGCTCGGATCAACCATCCCACCATCCCGCCGTCCCGTCGTCCCGTCGTCCCGCCGTCCCACCGTCCCACCGTCCCGCCGTCCCACCGTCCCACCGTCCCGTTGCTCGGATCAACCGTCCCACCATCCCACCGTCCCACTGTCCCGCCGTCCCACCGTCCCACCGTCCCGTTGCTCGGATCAACCATCCCGCCGTCCCGTTGTCCTGTTGTCCCGTTGCTCGGATCAACCGTCCCACCGTCCCTTTGCTCGGATCAACCGTCCCGCCGTCCCACCGTCCCGCCGTCCCGCCGTCCCGTTGTCCTGTTGTCCCGTTGCTCGGATCAACCGTCCCACCGTCCTTTTGCTCGGATCAACCGTCCCGCCGTCCCACCGTCCCACCATCCTGCCGTCCGGTCGTCCGCCGTCCCACCGTCCCGCCGTCCCACCGTCCCGTTGCTCGGATCAACCATCCCGCCGTCCCACCGTCCCACCGTCCCGTTGCTCGGATCAACCGTCCCACCGTCCCACCGTCCCATCGTCCCGCCGTCCCACCGTCCCGTTGCTCGGATCAACCGTCCCACCGTCCCACCGTCCCGCCGTCCCACCGTCCCGCCGTCCCACCGTCCCACCGTCCCACCGTCCCACCGTCCCGTTGCTCGGATCAACCATCCCGCCGTCCCACCGTCCCACCGTCCCGTTGCTCGGATCAACCGTCCCACCGTCCCACCGTCATCGTCCCGCCGTCCCACCGTCCCGTTGCTCGGATCAACCGTCCCACCGTCCCGCCGTCCCACCGTCCCGCTGTCCCGCCGTCCCACCGTCCCGCCGTCCCACCGTCCCATTGCTCGGATCAACCGTCCCGTCGTCCCGGGTCCAGAAGCTTCTGCATCACAGATCTGGGATTCTTTCATCCAAATGGTCCCAGATAACGCTGAAGGATCAGGTCTCTACTTATTGGGATTTTGGGTGTTTTATTTCCCCCAAAAATGATATAATTTCAGATTTATGAAATTTAAAGTATACGGATGGTTGTGGTACAAAAATGAAGAAAAGTGATAAAGAATATCTCAAAAGCTTCAAATAAGTGACAAATAATTACTCAAAACCATTAAAAAGTGACAGAAAATTACTCAAAAGCATCAAAAAGTGATAAAATATCTCCGCGTGTGAACGCATCGGTCACTTTAATGATTTATTCCCCCAAAAAACAATATAAGCAGAAAAATAAGGTTATTTACCAGTAAATTAAAAAAGAAAATAGTGTAAAAAAAGAAAGAAAAGTGATTAAAAAATCTTAAAAGTGTGAAAAAATTATTAAAAATATCTTAAAAGTGTTAAAAAAGCATCAAAAAGTGATAAAATATCTCAAAGCACCTGAACGCATCGTGGTTCCGTAACAGAAGAGTTCAGATAAACGTTAAATTAGTTAATAATTCATAATTTCTGGTTTTAACAGTAATTTTAGGAATAATTCAACATAAATGAGGTTTCTGACCCTGAACCCCAGAAACTGTAGAACCAGTAAGATGGTGGACCGGGAACTAAAAAGTCTGAAAAAGGACAAAATGTCCGATTTGTCCCCCGGAGAGTTTCATGGTTTCTCAGTAAGAGAATGCCCACCTGGTCCTGGTTTTCCCAAGATGCATTGGTGTTACCAGTAAATACCTGTAATCTGTAGCATCTGGTCTGGGCTCGCATCTGGTCTGGGGTTGCATCTGGTCTGGGGTTGCATCTGGTCTGGGGTTGCATCTGGTCTGGGCTCGCATCTGGTCTGGGCTCGCATCTGGTCTGGGCTCGCATCTGGTCTCAACTCAAGTTGAGGTTATATGAAGTATAATGCAGGTTATATGAGGTATTATGCAATATATATATATAAAGTATAATGCAGGATATATGAAGTATAATGCAGGATATATGAAGTATTATGCAGGTTATATGAAGTATTATGCAGGATATATGAAGTATTATGCAGGATATATGAAGTATTATGCAGGATATATGAAGTATAATGCAGGATATATGAAGTATTATGCAGGATATATGAAGAATTATGCAGGATATATGAAGTATAATGCAGGATATATGAAGTATTATGCAGGATATATGAAGAATTATGCAGGATATATGAAGTATTATGCAGGATATATGAAG
>JABXJD010000550.1:245000-250000 GCA_013375575.1 Percina caprodes | reverse complement strand
ACTACACTACACTACACTACATTACACTACATTACACTACACTACACTACACTACACTACACTACACTACACTACACTACATTACACTACACTACACTACATTACACTACACTACACTACATTACACTACACTACACTACACTACACTACACTACACTACATTACACTACACTACACACACTACACTACACTACACTACATTACACTACACTACACTACATTACATTACACTACACTACATTACACTACACTACACTACACTACACTACACTACATTACACTACACTACACTACACTACACTACACTACACTACATTACACTACACTACACTACACTGCACTACACTACATTACACTACACACTACACTACACTACACTACACTACACTACACTACATTACACTACACTACACTACATTACACTACACTACACTACACTACATTACACTACACTACATTACATTACATTACACTACATTACACTACATTACACTACACTACATTACACTGTAATTACATTACATACACTACACTACACTACACTACACTACACTACACTACATTACACTCACACTACACTACACTACACTACACTACACTACACTACACTACACTACACTACACTACACTACACTACACTTACACTACACTACACTACACTACACTACACTACACTACACTACACTACACTACACTACACTACACTACACTACATTACACTACACTACACTACACTACACTACACTACACTACACTACACTACACTACACTACACTACATTACACTACATTACACTACATTACACTACACTACACTACATTACACTACACTACACTACACTACATTACACTACACTACACTACACTACACTACACTACATTACACTACACTACACTACATTTCACTACACTACACTACATTACACTTCACTTCACTACACTACACTACACTACACTACACTACACTACACTACACTACACTACACTACACTACACTACACTGCACTACACTACATTACACTACACTACACTGCACTACACTACACTACACTACACTACATTACACTACATTACACTACACTACACTACACTACACTACACTACATTACACTACACTACACTACACTACATTACACTACACTACACTACACTACACTACATTACACTACATTACACTACACTACATTACACTACACTACACTACACTACATTACACTACACTACACTACACTACATTACACTACATTACACTACATTACACTACACTACACTACATTACACTACACTACACTACACTACATTACACTACACTACACTACACTACACTACACTACATTACACTACACTACACTACATTACACTACACTACACTACATTACACTACACTACACTACATTACACTACACTACACTACACTACACTACATTACACTACACTACACTACATTACACTACACTACATTACACTACACTACACTACACTACATTACACTACACTACACTACACTACATTACACTACACTACACTACACTACACTACATTTCACTACACTACACTACACTACATTTCACTACACTACACTACACTACAGTACACTACACTACATTACACTACACTACACTACACTGCACTACACTACATTACACTACACTACACTACACTACACTGCACTACACTACAGTACACTACACTACATTACACTACACTACACTACATTACACTACACTACACTACACTACACTACATTACACTACACTACAGTACACTACATTACACTACATTACACTACATTACACTACACTACATTGTGTGTAATGTAGTTGTGTACATTACATTACACTACACTACACCACACTACATTTCACTACACTACACTACATTACACTTCACTTCACTACACTACACTACACTACACTACACTACACTACATTACACTACACTACACTACACTGCACTACACTACATTACACTACACTACACTGCACTACACTACACTACACTACATTACACTACATTACACTACACTACACTACACTACACTACACTACACTACACTACATTACACTACACTACACTACACTACATTACACTACATTACACTACACTACATTACACTACACTACACTACATTACACTACACTACACTACACTACATTACACTACATTACACTACATTACACTACACTACACTACATTACACTACACTACACTACACTACATTACACTACACTACACTACACTACACTACACTACATTACACTACACTACACTACATTACACTACACTACATTACACTACACTACACTACACTACATTTCACTACACTACACTACACTACATTACACTACACTACACTACATTACACTACACTACACTACACTACACTACATTACACTACACTACACTACATTACACTACACTACACTACACTACATTACACTACACTACACTACATTACACTACACTACATTACACTACACTACACTACACTACATTACACTACACTACACTACATTACACTACACTACACTACACTACACTACACTACACTACATTTCACTACACTACACTACACTACATTACACTACACTACACTGCACTACACTACAGTACACTACACTACATTACACTACACTACACTACACTGCACTACACTACATTACACTACACTACACTACACTACACTGCACTACACTACAGTACACTACACTACATTACACTACACTACACTACATTACACTACACTACACTATACTACATTTCACTACACTACACTACACTACATTTCACTACACTACACTACATTACACTACACTACACAGCACTACACTACACTACATTTCACTACACTACACTACACTACACTACACTACATTACACTACACTACACTGCACTACACTACAGTACACTACACTACATTACACTACACTACACTACACTACATTACACTACACTACACTACATTACACTACACTACACTACACTGCACTACACTACAGTACACTACACTACATTACACTACACTACACTACACTACATTACACTACACTACACTACATTACACTACACTACACTATACTACATTTCACTACACAGCACTACACTACACTACACTACACTACACTACACTACACTACAGTACACTACAGTACACTACACTACATTACACTTCACTTCACTACACTACACTACACTACACTACACTACAGTACACTACACTACATTACACTACACTACACTGCACTACACAGCACTACACTACACTACACTACACTACACTACAGTACACTACAGTACACTACACTACACTACACTACACTACACTACACTACACTGCACTACACAGCACTACACTACACTACACTACACTGCACTACACAGCACTACACTACACTACACTACACTACACTACACTACAGTACACTACAGTACACTACACTACATTACACTTCACTACACTACACTACACTACACTACACTACACTACACTACACTACACTGCACTACACAGCACTACACTACACTACACTGCACTACACAGCACTACACTACACTACACTACACTGCACTACACAGCATTACACTTCACTACACTACACTACACTACACTACACTACAGTACACTACACTATATTACACTACATCTCCCGGGGGACCCGGTCATACGCCTTCTGCAGTTCCACAAAACACATGTAGACTGGTTGGGCATACTCCCAGGCCCCCTCCAGGATCCTTGCGAGAGTGAAGATCTGATCCGTTGTTCCACGACCAGGACGGAATCCGCATTGTTCCTCTTCAACCCGAGGTCCGACTATCGGCCGAACCCCCCTTTCCAGCACCTTGGAGTAGACTTTACCAGGGAGGCTGAGAAGTGTGATACCTCACACCACCACCAGATGGTGATCCGTTGACAGCTCCGCCCTCTCTTCAGTGTCCAAAACATACGGCCTCAGATCAGATGAAACGATTATAAAATCGATCATTGACCTTTGGCCTACGCTGCTCTGGTACCAAGTACACTTATGAGCTCCCTAGGGTGCTCTGGTACCAAGTACACTTATGACTGGTACCAAGTACACTTCTAAGCACCCCTATGTTGTAACATGGTGTTTGTGATGGACAATCCATGACTAGCACAGAAGTCCAACAACAGACAACCACTCTGGTTTAGATCAGGGACCTGGTCCTCCCAATCACGCCTCTCCAAGTATCTCCATCATCACCCACGTATGCATTGAAGTCCCCCAGCAGAACTATGGAGTCCCCTACTGGAGCCCAGGACTCCAGGACTCCATTCAAGGTCTCCAAGAAGGCCGACAACTCCGAACTCTTGTTTGGTGCATATGCACAAACAACCGTCAGAGTCCCGTCCCGTCCCGTCCCCCATCACCTGCAGGCTCTGAGAGGCGACCCTCTTGTTCACCGGGGTGAAGTCCAACGCAGCGGCGCTCAGCCGGGGACTTGTGAGTATTAAATGTAATTTCCAGAAGCACCTTGGTGCCGACCGAAAGTCCTTCTCCAGTGTAATGTAGTGTGATGTACTTTACATTACACAACATTACACTACATTACACTACATTACATTACATGACATTACATTACACTACTTGGATTTTTTAAACTGGATGTGACAGCATTTCTACTTCAGCATTGCATGTTTTCTTTAGGAAACTCAGCAGGTATCATCCCATCATCACCTCGGTGTTTCCGCTGTGTTGGGAGTCGCTGGGCAGCGGCGGAGGGGGGGGGGGGCACGGGGACGTTGGTGGCAGATGGCCGGTGGCCCCGGAGGAAACCGAAGGGCCACTCCGCCTGGCGCTCCCGCCGAGAGGTGAGGGGTTTCCTGTGCAGAGCAGCAGGGGCGAGAAAGATGTCGAGGGCGAGCCGGGCCGCGCCTCGACATCCATCAGGTCTGCTTGTTAATGAGGGGGGGAGGGAGGGAGAGGGGGAGAGAGAGAGGGAGAGGGAGGGAGAAGGGGAGAGGGAAAGGGAGGGGGAAG
>JABXJD010000550.1:232500-240000 GCA_013375575.1 Percina caprodes | reverse complement strand
TCCCCTTGTCCTCATACCCCCCCAGCTCTTCCCGTCTCCCTGCTGTCAGCCTTCCCTCCTCCTCCACTGTTGCCTCCGGCGATTGGACTCCCCCCAGCAGCCATCTGCCCCGCTACCCCCTGGACCCGGCAACACCCGGCCCGGTGTCGTCAGAGCTGGACCACTGGGGGAATCCCAGGAGAACAGACTCGCCACCGTTGTTGTCATCCTCCAGCTACGTGGTGGATTTCCAACACAGACCCGGACCCTACGGGTACAGCCAGACGGTTCGAGACTACAGTCCGGTTTCCTCTCAAGACTTCCAACACAGAAGTGGACTCTCTGATTGTAACAAGTCGGGTAAAGATGCCGCTCCTGTGTTGCTTCTAGACTACAACTTTACCTCGGTTGCTTCTGAGTTTGGCCAAACGGGCAAAGACTACAGTCCAGTTTCCTCTCAAGATTACAATCCTAGACCAGGATCCTCTGACTACAGCAAGAAGGGTAAAGATCCCACTCCAGTTTCCCTTCTAGACTTCAACTTTAGTCCGGTTCTGCCGGATTTTGGCCACTCCGGCAAAGAAAGCCGTTCAGTTTCCTCTCAAGATTACAATCCTAGACCAGGATCCTCTGACTACAGCAAGAAGGGTAAAGATCCCACTCCAGTTTCCCTTCTAGACTTCAACTTTACCCCAGTTCTGCCTGATTTTGGCCACTCCAGCAGAGTTTCCTCTCAGGACTTCCAGCACAGACCGGGCCCCTTTGAGTATGGCCACATGGGCAGAGACACCGCTCCAGTTCCCCTTCTGGACTTTAATCCTGGAGGCTCTGATCATGGTAAGACAGGCAGAGACACCGGCCCAGTTTCCTCTCAGGACTACAATCTTAGACCAGGACTTTCTGAGTACATCAGAACTGGTTCAGACAGGGCTCCAGGGTCCTTTCTGGACTACGACCACAGACCGGGGCTGTCTGATTATGTCCCAGATGCCAGTGCAGTTTCTTCTCAGGGCCCCCCCTCTTTCAGGTCAGCAGCAAGGCGAAAGAAGAGATCTCGTCCTTCCCGTTTCTCTCAGCCGGTCCCAGCTCTGCCTTCTGAAGACCAGCGTCCAAAACCACCCCAAGAGTCTTCTTCCATTTGCAGCGGGGGCAGTAGCAGCCACACCGCCGCCCCCCCCATGCCCGCCAAAAAAGAAGCTCTGGACTTCCACGGGGTGTCTCCGCCGACGTTCCCGTACTCGTGCTCTCTGTGTGATATAACTGTGATGTCCAAGAAGGTAAGTCCACTGTCGCGCGCCTGGAAACCGCTTTCTGAACAGAGTCTGATGGGGGGGGGGGGGCTGCAGCTGTCACAAGCAAATCCAGTGAGACTGGTTTCTTCATACTGCTTCTTGTTGTTTTGTTCCAGGTGTGGGAGATCCATATCAACAGGCCTCACCATGCCGACGGACAGCTCAACCTGCTGCAGAAGTAAGTGTCTCTCGCCAGCCGACCCCTCCCACTGCCTTCTTATGGCTGTTGCTAGGCAACCTTAATGCTAAATTAGATTAGATAATACTTCATTCATCCCACAGTGGGGGGATTCCCTTATTACAGCAGCAGGTTTCTACAGTAAAAAGCACAACAACAAACAGGTCAACACTAGGCCTGTCCCCTCTTAGTCAATTAGACTAATCTGGGGTTTTGGTTTCAATCGACTAAGATTTCTTTACTTAAGTCATTTTTTCTGCTTATTCATGCTTAACCCTCATGTTGTCCTCGGGTCACATTGACCCATTTTCCTATATCAATGTTCTTTTTAACTACCCATGAATGAACTAATGTATACTCACTAATAAATATACATACACTAATATATACTCACTAATATGTGATGTAACCTAGCACTGTAGGTCAGTAGTCAGCTGTTTATCAGAGAGATGGCTTGTGGGTAGAAACTGTTCCTGAGTCTGTTGGTTTTGGCATCCAGTGCTCTGTAGCGCCTCCCAGAGGGAGAACCTGGGACAGGTCGTGTCCGGGGTGAGGTGGGTCTGCCGTGATCTTTCCTGCCTGGATTTGGCCGGAGAAAACCCGCAAATTAAACCTAGACGACGTACTGAAAGAAAATGGAAATTGAGCGGCCGTACGTAGGAGGGTGGAGTCAGGCTAAGACTGTTCCCGCTTCACAACCAGTTTCGGTTTACAATGACCCCGGTCAGGATCCAGTTTGAGTTCAGAACCAGATGCATTGCCAGGTAAGGGTCCCCTTTAAAGTCGGCACACCTGACCTGTCGCGGACCAATGTGACGTCAACGTGACGTAGAGCTCACTGCCGCGCCAGGATTCAGAGGGCGAGAAACGGGAAGCCTGGATGAGTTCGAGGACCACCGGATGCCGGGACTCTCAGAGCGATTGCGAGTCTTTCTTGTAAACTCACTGGGTTTAAAGGGCCTATATTATGAGAAAAAAATCTTTTTCTGGGATTTGGGGGTTATTTTGTGTCTCTGGTGCTTCCACGCACACAACGTTGGAATAAAAAACCCTCCATGGTGTTCTGAGTGAGATCTGGTTCCCGAATGTCCTCTGATCCGGGTTCTGGATGTCCTCTGTCTTCAGTCTCCAGGTGAGCTGTCCAACATCTGCACGGCTTCATACGTCACTAGAGACAAGGTGGCTTACCGTAGCATGCTAGCTCTTTCTCAATGGAAAACACTGCTCCCACAGCCACTAGTGGACCAGAATCTCCAAAAGATATTTTGGAGATTGTCCCTGTTCTATTTCCTGTCCCTGTTGTGCAGGTGTCCTGGTCTAGAAGAAGTCTCCCAGCTGATCCTGCCTTGGACTAACCGAAGCTGAAGAGTTATCAGCTGATGGATCTTACCGAGCTACTGAGCATGTGCAGCTCCCAACAAAGATAGGATAGAAGAGAGATGTCTCACTCTGGAGATAAAACTAGAGAGACGTCTCACTCTGGAGATAAAACTAGAGAGATGTCTCACTCTGGAGATGAAACTAGAGAGACGTCTCACTCTGGAGATGAAACTAGAGAGATGTCTCACTCTGGAGATGAAACTAGAGAGACGTCTCACTCTGGAGATGAAACTAGAGAGACGTCTCACTCTGGAGATGAAACTAGAGAGACGTCTCACTCTGGAGATGAAACTAGAGAGACGTCTCACTCTGGAGATGAAACTAGAGAGACGTCTCACTCTGGAGATGAAACTAGAGAGACGTCTCACTCTGGAGATGAAAAATATGGTGTTTTTAGAAAATTAAACCATGGCAACCTATTCTGGTCCAACCTCAAAATACAATTATGAGAAATATACTTTGCAGGATATGAACTATTCCCCCTCCTCTCATTCCCCCTGCTCTGGCGTTCCCCCCTCTCATTCCAAGGCAATCAAACTTATTTTATTTCTTCTGCAGGTTTCCTCGCTGGGACTGTCGCATGGAGACAATCAGCAGGTCATTATTATTATTATTATTAATAATAATAAGAGATGCTCAGATTATAGTTCAACATCTTAAATACTATTCTGTCATTTAAGCGACGACAGCCAATCAGAGCAGAGGAAGAATGAAGAGAAGCCTGCCAAACCGCCGCCGACAGCCAATCAGAGTGCTAGTAAAGACGCCTTGTTTCTGTCGGTCTGTCCCATTGTCCTTGTTTCTGTCATTCTGTCCCATTGTCCTCGTTTCTGTCATTCTGTCCCATTGTCCTTGTTTCTGTCATTCTGTCCCATTGTCCTTGTTTCTGTCGGTCTGTCCCATTGTCCTTGTTTCTGTCATTCTGTCCCATTGTCCTCGTTTCTGTCATTCTGTCCCATTGTCCTTGTTTCTGTCATTCTGTCCCATTGTCCTTGTTTGTCATTCTGTCCCATTGTCCTCGTTTCTGTCATTCTGTCCCATTGTCCTTGTTTCTGTCATTCTGTCCCATTGTCCTTGTTTCTGTCATTCTGTCCCATTGTCCTCGTTTCTGTCATTCTGTCCCATTGTCCTTGTTTGTCATTCTGTCCCGTTGTCCTTGTTTCTGTCATTCTGTCCCGTTGTCCTTGTTTCTGTCATTCTGTCCCGTTGTCCTTGTTTCTGTCATTCTGTCCCATTGTCCTCGTTTATGTCTGTCATTCTGTCCCATTGTCCTTGTTTCTGTCGGTCTGTCCCATTGTCCTTGTTGTCTCTAACGTGTTGTCTTTTTGTGTTTCACAGAGCAACAGACACACAAAACACCCCAAACGAAGGTAAAGACTCCGAAGACGTCAGACGCCGTTAACGTTATCTGCTGCTGGCTGAACGCTTAAATAACACGGGGTGTGTGTGTGTGTGTGTGTGTGTGTGTGTGTGTGTGTGTGTCTCAGGCGGCAGAGAAAGGTAAAGTGGTGTGTGTGAAGTTCCCGGCTCAGTCTGTGGACCAGGTGTACCTGAGGAAGGTGGTGGAGCCGTTTGGGAAGATCGCCAAGATCCTCATGTTCCCATCGCTAGTGAGTCGGCTACACAACTACACTACACAACACGGCTACACAATCCCACAAGATCCTCATGTTACCATCGCTAGTGAGTCGGCTACACAACTACACAACACGGCTACACAATCCCACAAGATCCTCATGTTCCCATCGCTAGTGAGTCGGCTACACAACTACACTACACGGCTACACAACTACACTACACGGCTACACAACTACACTACACGGCTACACAATCCCACAAGATCCTCATGTTCCCATTGTTAGTGAGTCCACAACTACACTACACGGCTACACAACTACACTACACGGCTACACAACTACACTACACGGCTACACAACTACACTACACGGCTACACAATCCCACAAGATCCTCATGTTCCCATTGTTAGTGAGTCCACAGCTACACAACACGGCTGCACAACACGGCTACACAACTACACAACACGGCTACACAATCACACAAGATCCTCATGTTCCGGTGACGGTGTCTGATGAGCGTGTGGTGGACCCTGCAGGCCTTCGTGGAGCTGGGCTCCGGGGACCAGGCCAGGGATTTGGTGAAGTTCTACACCAACTATCCTCCAACGGTGAACGGCGAGCCGGTGGAGTTCAGCGTCTCCCACACCTTCAGCTTCCTCCAGGTAGATAGTCATCATTCAGTATCCATCCGGCCAATCACAGCGCTTCCTTTAGCATCATGAGGCAGGAGTCCACAGACCTTTTAATGAGTCGTTATATTTACATTTACACCACGAGACGCCTTGACGCCATTTTGACATTTTGTGACACTTCTTGAGTTTTTTTTGGTACCTTTCTTTTTAAACTTTGGAAGGGAGTAAGGAAGATAAGAGGAGGGGGGAGGAAGGGGGGAAAGATAGGAAGGAAGGGTGGAGGGAGGGGGGAAGATAGGATGGAAGGAGAGGGGAAGAAGGAAGGAAAAGGGGAGATTGGAAGGGAGGGTGGAGGGAGGAAGGAAGGAAGAGGGGAGATTGGAAGGGAGGGTGGAGGGAGGAAGGAAGAGGGGAGATGGGAGGGGAAGGAAGGGTGGGGAGGGGGAAGATAGGGGGGGAAGGAAGGAAGGAAGGAAGAGGGGAGATTAGAAGGAAGGAAGAGGGAGGGAGGGGGGAGTAAGGAAGGGATGAAGATAGATGGAAGGAAGGAGATCAGTTTATAAAATAAGAAATAACCTGGATACCCAAGTAATTATATAATTATGTATTTGTATGTATTTTATGTATTTTTATGTATTTTTATGTATTTGTGTGTAATTACTTTTCTGAATCAGTGATACGCAGCTGTTCCACCAGGGGGAGCCCACCGATTACAGCCCTGTAATATATAGCCGGAGGTTTTTATTAATTATTGTTATTATTAATATTATAATTATTGTTTTTACTGTTCTTATTATCTTTATACTGTCTTTTCTCTCTACTGTATTCTTCTTGCTGAAAACTGCTGCTGGAAAACAGTTTCCTCCCAAAAGGGTTAATAAAGAGAGAATAAGTTGAGTTAAATGAAGCGTTTCTTTTCCCAGAGTTCCCGGGTGTTGAGCTTCTCTCCGGCCCCGCCAGACCAGGACAGCCGATCGGACCTGATCGCCGTGGTCAGACGCTTCGGAGAGCCGCTCTACACGCTCTTCCTGCCCTCTAAGGTCAGCTCTACTCGCTCTTCCTGCCCTCTAAGGTCAGCTCTACTCGCTCTTCCTGCCCTCTAAGGTCAGCTCTACTTCCTGCCCTCTAAGGTCAGCTCTACTTCCTGCCCTCTAAGGTCAGCTCTACTTCCTGCCCTCTAAGGTCAGCTCTACTCGCTCTTCCTGCCCTCTAAGGGCAGCTCTATACGCTCTTCCTGCCCTCTAAGGGCAGCTCTACTTCCTGCCCTCTAAGGTCAGCTCTTCCTGCCCTCTAAGGTCAGCTCTACTCGCTCTTCCTGCCCTCTAAGGTCAGCTCTACTCGCTCTTCCTGCCCTCTAAGGGCAGCTCTACTCGCTCTTCCTGCCCTCTAAGGTCAGCTCTACTCGCTCTTCCTGCCCTCTAAGGTCAGCTCTACTTCCTGCCCTCTAAGGGCAGCTCTACACGCTCTTCCTGCCCTCTAAGGGCAGCTCTACACGCTCTTCCTGCCCTCTAAGGTCAGCTCTATACGCTCTTCCTGCCCTCTAAGGGCAGCTCTACTTCCTGCCCTCTAAGGTCAGCTCTACTTCCTGCCCTCTAAGGGCAGCTCTACACGCTCTTCCTGCCCTCTAAGGTCAGCTCTACTTCCTGCCCTCTAAGGTCAGCTCTACTCGCTCTTCCTGCCCTCTAAGGTCAGCTCTACTCGCTCTTCCTGCCCTCTAAGGTCAGCTCTACTCGCTCTTCCTGCCCTCTAAGGGCAGCTCTACTCGCTCTTCCTGCCCTCTAAGGTCAGCTCTACTCGCTCTTCCTGCCCTCTAAGGTCAGCTCTACTTCCTGCCCTCTAAGGGCAGCTCTACACGCTCTTCCTGCCCTCTAAGGGCAGCTCTACACGCTCTTCCTGCCCTCTAAGGTCAGCTCTATACGCTCTTCCTGCCCTCTAAGGGCAGCTCTACTTCCTGCCCTCTAAGGTCAGCTCTACTTCCTGCCCTCTAAGGGCAGCTCTACACGCTCTTCCTGCCCTCTAAGGTCAGCTCTATACGCTCTTCCTGCCCTCTAAGGTCAGCTCTATACGCTCTTCCTGCCCTCTAAGGGCAGCTCTACTTCCTGCCCTCTAAGGTCAGCTCTACACGCTCTTCCTGCCCTCTAAGGTCAGCTCTACACGCTCTTCCTGCCCTCTAAGGTCAGCTCTATACGCTCTTCCTGCCCTCTAAGGGCAGCTCTACTTCCTGCCCTCTAAGGTCAGCTCTACACGCTCTTCCTGCCCTCTAAGGGCAGCTCTACTTCCTGCCCTCTAAGGGCAGCTCTACACGCTCTTCCTGCCCTCTAAGGGCAGCTCTACACGCTCTTCCTGCCCTCTAAGGTCAGCTCTACTTCCTGCCCTCTAAGGGCAGCTCTACACGCTCTTCCTGCCCTCTAAGGGCAGCTCTACACGCTCTTCCTGCCCTCTAAGGTCAGCTCTACACGCT
>JABXJD010000550.1:192500-222500 GCA_013375575.1 Percina caprodes | reverse complement strand
GCTGCTGGACCCAGAGAGAAAGCCTGGACCTCCAGGGGGCGCTGCAGAGCTGCAGGACCCAGAGAAAGATCCTGGACCTGCAGCGGGCGCTGCAGAGCTGCAGGAACCCACCAGACCTGTTGGTAAGAACATGCAGTACTCTACTACCATACTGCAATATTTAGTACTCCAGAAAAAGATTTACAAATACAAATGTATAGCATGTTAGAAAAAGTAATAAAAGTCGGAGTATAATTTGTTAAAAAAGATGAAATACTCAAAGTAAATATCAAAATAAGTCGTAATAGTAGAGCCCGACCGACAAGTATTCCTATAACATTATCTTCTCTAACATTGATTCCTATAACATTATCTTCTCTAACATTGATTCCTACGACATGATCTTCTCTAACATTGATTCCTACGACATGATCTTCTCTAACATTGATTCCTACGACATGATCTTCTCTAACATTGATTCCTACGACATGATCTTCTCTAACATTGATTCCTACGACATGATCTTCTCTAACATTGATTCCAGGAACCGAGTTCGTCCGCCCGGTCGTCGGCTACTTCTGTCTCCTCTGTCAGCTGATCTACGCCGACGAGGACGAGGCCAAGCTGCAGCACTGCAGCAGCCTGGCGCACTACAGGAAGTACCAGGTGGGGGGGGGGACTACAGGAAGTACCGGGGGTGGGGGGGGGGACTACAGGAAGTACCGGGGGGGGGGGGGGGCATTAAAATCACTTCTACACATGAAAGACGACATAACGTTAATAAAAGGGTTGTAATTTGAAAATTTGACTCAGAAAAACTCAAATGTCCACGTCAGGAAGACACCACGAGGGTTAAAGTTGCTGGTTTCCTGCTGCTCAACGTAGAACTGTCTTCCAGGAGAAGACGGGGACAGGTCCGGGGACGAGCACGCGGAGACGTTGATTCCTAATAATAAAAGATAAATAATTAATCTGTTTTTCAGGAGAAGACGGGGACAGATCCGTGGGAGAAGACGAGGACGGATCCGTAGGAGAAGACGGGAACAGATCTGTACGAGAAGACGGGGACAGATCCATGGAAGAAGACGGGGACAGATCTGTAGGAGAAGACGGGGACCGATCAGTGGGAGAAGACGGGGACAGATCTGTAGGAGAAGACGGGGACAGATCTGTGGGAGAAGACGGGGACAGATCAGTGGGAGAAGACGGGGACAGATCCTTTCATTCGTCCCATTTCTTGATGGAGAACTCTTCTGTTCTCACTTCTTTGTTTTATTTCTTTGTTTTTGGCCGTTTTAAAACCCGAGCACCTTATTTAAGTTTTGTTGCATTAATGTTTTATTTTGAAAGATTGTAAAACCACTTCCTAATAAAACAGGTTGAACTATGGGAAGTGTATTTCATAAAGTGTGTGTGTGTCAATTTGTCAGAAAAAACTAAATGATTCAGTTTGAGATATATTTTTATCCACAAATTAATTTTTGTCTTAAAATCCTCGTAGTAAACTCGGAATATAGTATGTCAAATATTCATAAAAGTCATAGTATAGTATGTCAAAAAATTCATAAAAGTCATAGTATAGTATGTCAAATATGCATAAAAGTCATAGTATAGTATGTCCAAATATTCATAAAAGTCATAGTATAGTATGTCAAAAAATTCATAAAAGTCATAGTATAGTATGTCAACTATTCATAAAAGTCAAAGTATAGTATGTCAAATATTCATAAGTCATAGTATAGTATGTCAAATATTCATAAGAGTCAGTATAGTATGTCAAAATATTCATAAAAGTCATAGTATAGTATGTCAAAAATTCAGAGAAGTCATAGTATAGTATGTCAAATATTCATAAAAGTCATAGTATAGTATGTCAAATATGCATAAAAGTCAGAGTATAGTATGTCAAATATTCATAAAAGTCATAGTATAGTATGTCAACTATTCATAAAAGTCAAAGTATAGTATGTCAAATATTCATGAAAGTCATAGTATAGTATGTCAAATATTCATAAGTCATAGTATAGTATGTCAAATATTCATAAGTCAGTATAGTATGTCAAAATATTCATAAAAGTCATAGTATAGTATGTCAAAAATTCATAAGTCATAGTATAGTATGTCAAAAATTCATAAAAGTCATAGTATAGTATGTCAAATATTCATAAAAGTCATAGTATAGTATGTCCAAATATTCATAAAAGTCATAGTATAGTATGTCAAAAATTCAGAGAAGTCATAGTATAGTATGTCAAATATGCATAAGTCATAGTATAGTATGTCAAATATGCATAAAAGTCATAGTATAGTATGTCAAAATTCATGTCATAGTATAGTATGTCAAATATTCATAAAAGTCATAGTATAGTATGTCAAAAATTCATAAAAGTCATAGTATAGTATGTCAAATATTCATAAAAGTCATAGTATAGTATGTCCAAATATTCATAAAAGTCATAGTATAGTATGTCAAAAAATTCATAAAAGTCATAGTATAGTATGTCAAATATGCATAAAATTCATAGTATAGTATGTCAAATATTCATAGGAGTCATAGTATAGTATGTCCAAATATTCATAAAAGTCAAAGTATAGTATGTCAAATATTCATAAAAGTCATAGTATAGTATGTCAAATATTCATAAAAGTCATAGTATAGTATGTCAAAAATTCATAAAAGTCATAGAATAGTATGTAAAATATTCATAAAAGTCATAGTATAGTATGTCAAAAATTCATAAAAGTCATAGTATAGTATGTCAAATATTCATAAAAGTCATAGTATAGTATGTCAAAAAATTCAGAGAAGTCATAGTATAGTATGTCAAATATGCATAAGTCATAGTATAGTATGTCAAATATGCATAAAAGTCATAGTATAGTATGTCCAAATATTCATAAAAGTCATAGTATAGTATGTCAAAAAATTCATAAAAGTCATAGTATAGTATGTCAAATATTCATAAGAGTCATAGTATAGTATGTCCAAATATTCATAAAAGTCATAGTATAGTATGTCAAATATTCATAAAAGTCATAGTATAGTATGTCAAAAATTCATAAAAGTCATAGTATAGTATGTCAAATATGCATAAAAGTCATAGTATAGTATGTCCAAATATTCATAAAAGTCATAGTATAGTATGTCAAAAAATTCATAAAAGTCATAGTATAGTATGTCAAATATTCATAAGAGTCATAGTATAGTATGTCCAAATATTCATAAAAGTCATAGTATAGTATGTCAAATATTCATAAAAGTCATAGTATAGTATGTCAAATATGCATAAAAGTCATAGTATAGTATGTCCAAATATTCATAAAAGTCATAGTATAGTATGTCAAAAATTCATAAAAGTCATAGTATAGTATGTCAAATATTCATAAGAGTCATAGTATAGTATGTCAAAAATTTCAGAGAAGTAATAGTATAGTATGTCAAATATTCATAAAAGTCATAGTATAGTATGTCAAATATGCATTAAAGTCATAGTATAGTATGTCAAAAATTCATAAAAGTCATAGTATAGTATGTCAAATATTCATAAGAGTCATAGTATAGTATGTCAAATATTCATAAGTGTCAGTATAGTATGTCAAAATATTCATAAAAGTCATAGTATAGTATGTCAAAAATTCATAAAAGTCATAGTATAGTATGTCAAATATTCATAAAAGTCATAGTATAGTATGTCAAATATTCATAAAAGTCAAAGTATAGTATGTCAAATATTCATGAAAGTCATAGTATAGTATGTCAAATATTCATAAGTCATAGTATAGTATGTCAAATATTCATAAGAGTCAGTATAGTATGTCAAAAATTCATAAAAGTCATAGTATAGTATGTCAAAAATTCATAAAAGTCATAGTATAGTATGTCAAATATTCATAAAAGTCATAGTATAGTATGTCAAAAATTCATAAAAGTCATAGTATAGTATGTCAAATATTCATAAAAGTCATAGTATAGTATGTCAAATATTCATAAAAGTCATAGAATAGTATGTCCAAATATTCATAAAAGTCATAGTATAGTATGTCAAATATTCATAAGAGTCATAGAATAGTATGTCCAAATATTCATAAAAGTCATAGTATAGTATGTCAAATATTCATAAAAGTCATAGTATAGTATGTCAAATATGCATAAAAGTCATAGTATAGTATGTCAAAAAATTCATAAAAGTCATAGTATAGTATGTCAAAAATTCATAAAAGTCATAGTATAGTATGTCAAATATGCATAAAAGTCATAGTATAGTATGTCAAATATGCATAAAATTCATAGTATAGTATGTCAAATATTCATAGGAGTCATAGAATAGTATGTCCAAATATTCATAAAAGTCATAGTATAGTATGTCAAATATTCATAAGAGTCATAGAATAGTATGTCCAAATATTCATAAAAGTCATAGTATAGTATGTCAAATATTCATAAAAGTCATAGTATAGTATGTCAAATATGCATAAAAGTCATAGTATAGTATGTCAAAAATTCATAAAAGTCATAGTATAGTATGTCAAATATGCATAAAAGTCATAGTATAGTATGTCAAAAATTCATAAAAGGCATAGTATAGTATGTCAAATATTCATAAAAGTCATAGTATAGTATGTCAAAAATTCATAAAAGTCATAGTATAGTATGTCAAAAAATCATAAGTCATAGTATAGTATGTCAAATATGCATAAAAGTCATAGTATAGTATGTCAAAAATTCATAAAAGGCATAGTATAGTATGTCAAATATTCATAAAAGTCATAGTATAGTATGTCAAATATGCATAAAAGTCATAGTATAGTATGTCCAAATATTCATAAAAGTCATAGTATAGTATGTCAAAAAATTCAGAGAAGTCATAGTATGTCAAATATTCATAAAAGTCATAGTATAGTATGTCCAAATATTCATAAGTCATAGTATAGTATGTCAAAAAATTCATAAAAGTCATAGTATAGTATGTCAAATATTCATAAAAGTCTTAGTATAGTAAGTCAAATATTCATAAAAGTCATAGTATAGTATGTCCAAATATTCATAAAAGTCATATTATAGTATATTGAAAAAAAAACATAGAAAGTAAAAGTTATATTAAATAGAAATGGAGACGTCACAGATTAAATGCAGCTTTATTCAGAAAAATATCACAGGTCATCTTCTCACGTGAGTCCTTTACAAAAAGTCATAAAAATTCATAAAAAGTCAAAGTATTTGTTGAGTATGATAAGAGGTAAAAAAAAACCAACACAACATTTAAAACACATGAATATGTGAAGTAATAAAGTAAAATATAATCATATATCCCAAACATAAACACATTTCCTGCGTTCAGGTTAATTTTTCACCTATTTTGACCTTTATTTCTGAATCAATGTATGCTTGGACTCTCGTTATGTACAACATAGAAACAATTCATATTACAAAACAATAATGCAACAGTGATGAAACATGATCTGACCCCCGGCTGATTTTATACGTTCGCCCACTCACAGAAATGACCAGTCTGTAATTTTAACGTTAGATTTATTTGAACGGTGACAGAATAATAACAAGAAAACCCAGAAAAACGCACGTCAACAATGATCTGAAGGCAGCTGGGCCCCGAGTCACCAAGAACAGTAACACCCTCCGCCGGGGGGGACGCCCTCATGTCCCCCGCTCAACGAAGCACATATACATGTCCGTCTTTTTCGGCCGATATATTGGAATATGAGATTTTTAAATAACCAAATATTTGTATTGTATTGGCTTTAACCCTGCTGTTGTCTTCACGTCGGGACCCTCTCGTCTCCCTCGGGTCAAACCATCTCCATTTCAGGGAATGAATCAGTCTCTACTAGAACACTATTAAAGATGGAAGTGGGGTTTGTTTTTATCATCAGGTTATAATTCATGTTAAAAATCACTATGGAAACAACATAAGTGTCATATCCAGAATAATGTTCTGAGTCAGGAATACATGTTTATCACAGGAAATAAGGTAAGGTGCTGATTTCAGGTAGAAAACATGGAACCATTTTTCTTCTTTTACAATGGGTCAATTTGACCCGAATACCGTACGTGGGTTAAAAATCCTTTGTTGGTCAACTTTTCAAAATACATTCAGGGCTGAAGCCCCGGCAAAACTGGCTGACGCTGCTTCTGTTAGTGTCTCCAAGTAGTCCTGGACCTGGGCTCCTTGGGCTCGGGACTGCTCCCTGTTGTTATCGGGGTAGTAAACAGCGTCCTGACTCATGGTATTTGTTCCCTCTCTCCACTCTAACAACAGCTTGGCTTCAGAAATGTTCAAGAGGACGCAGTGTGAGTGAGTTGGTGTTTTTTAAGGTGACTACTCTGAGAAAACAGTTTCCCGCATTGTTCACACCAGAACGGTTTCTCTCCAGTGTGAATGCGTTGGTGGACTTTAAGGCTACAACTCAGAGAAAATTTTTTCCCACATTGTTCACAGCTGTACGGTTTCTCTCCAGTGTGAACACGCCGGTGGGATTTTAAGCTTCCTAACTGTGTGAAAGCTGCTCCACATTGATCACAGCTGTACGGTTTATCTCCAGAGTGAATGAGTTGGTGTCTTTTAAGGGTATTACTTTGAGGAAAGGTTTCCCCACATTGTTCACAGCTGTATGGTTTCTCTCCAGTGTGAATGCGCTGATGGCTTTTTAAGTTATCCAGCTGTGTGAAAGCCGCTCCACATAGTTCACATTTGTAGGGTTTCTCTCCAGTGTGAACTCTCTGATGCGTCTTTAAATTTCCAGATCTTGTGAAGGACTTGCCACAGTGCTGACAGCTGTGATGTCCAGGTCCCCCTCTTCCTCTCTGTTTCTATGGAAACAGACAGACAGCGAGTTAGATGCAATGGTGGAGTGATACACATGTAAACATGCTTATATATGCTAACATATGCTTATATATGTAATATGCTAACAACAAGTACATGCACCTTTACAACATGTTGAGATTCTATAAAAAAAAAAATCATTTAAAAAGTCATCCATTTTAATTATATTTTGTCAAACCTTCAAAGCAGCCTGGTCAGTTTGTGTTGGAATGTAAAGGGTTAAATTAATTGTCCACCATTTGCACTTAATCACTTGTTAATAATATGCAGCTTTGTTAATAATTAAAACTGTAAACAAATGTCGGAAGTGTGGACCGGCGCCGCTGTGTGGCGGAGCTGCACGGAGAGGAAGAGAGAGGAGAGGAGGGAGAGGAGAGAGAGGAGAGGAGAGGAGAGAGGAGAGAGGAAAGGAGAGAGGAGAGAGAGTAAGAGGAGAGGAAGAGGAGAGGAGAGAGAGGAGGGAGAGAAGAGAGGAAAGGAGAGAGGAAAGGAGAGAGGAGAGAGAGTAAGAGGAGAGGAAGAGGAGAGGAGAGAGAGGAGGGAGAGTAGAGGAGAGAGAGTAAGAGGAGAGAGAAGAGAGTAAGATGAGAGAGAGTAAGGAGAGAGGAGAGAGAGAGTAAGAAGAGAGAGAGTAAGGAGAGAGAGAGTAAGAGGAGAGAGAGTAAGAGGAGAGAGAGTAGAGGAGAGAGAGAGTAGAGGAGAGAGAGGAGAGAGAGAGTAGAGGAGAGAGAGAGTAGAGGAGAGAGAGGAGAGAGAGAGTAGAGGAGAGAGAGTAGAGGAGAGAGAGAGCAGAGGAGAGAGAGGAGAGAGAGGAGGGAGAGTAGAGGAGAGAGAGTAAGAGGAGAGAGAGTAAGGAGAGAGTAAGAGGAGAGAGAAGAGAGTAAGATGAGAGAGAGTAAGGAGAGAGAGAGAGTAAGAGTAGAGGAAGAGGAGAGAGTAGAGGAGAGAGAGGAGAGAGAGTAAGAGGAGAGAGAGGAGAGAGAGTAAGAGGAGAGAGAGAGAAGAGAGTAAGAGGAGAGAGAGTAAGGAGAGAGGAAGAGGAGAGAGAGGCGAGGGAGAAGAGGAGAGAGAGAGTAAGAGGAGAGAGAGAGTAGAGGAGAGAGAGAGAGTAAGAGGAGAGGAGGGAGAGGAGGGAAAGAGTAGAGGAGAGAGAGAGTAGAGGAGAGAGAGTAGAGGAGAGAGAGAGTAAGGAGAGGAGGGAGAGGAAAGGAGAGAGAGGAAGAGGAGAGAGAGAGTAAGAGGTGAGAGAGAAGAGGAGAGAGAGAGTAGAGGAGAGAGAGAGGAGAGGAGAGAGAGAGTAGAGGAGAGAGAGAGGAGAGGAGAGATCTAACACAGTCACGGCTTAACAGAAGAAATGGGTCATGTGACATTAAATTAAAACATTTCCATATAAACAACATTGCAGCGGATGCGAGGACGTTAACCGGGGCGTCCTAGAGGAAAAATGTTACTAGCACCCTAGCTAACGGACGCTAACTAGCACCCTAGAGCCCTGTGAGCTAACGGACGCTAACTAGCACCCTAGAGCCCTGTGAGCTAACACACGCTAACTAGCACCCTAGAGCCCTGTGAGCTAACAGACACTAACTAGCACCCTAGAGCCCAGTGAGCTAACAGACGCTAACTAGCACCCTAGAGCCCAGTGAGCTAACAGACACTAACTAGCACCCTAGAGCCCTGTGAGCTAACAGACACTAACTAGCACCCTAGAGCCCTGTGAACTAACAGACACTAACTAGCACCCTAGAGCCCTGTGAGCTAACAGACATTAACTAGCGCCCTAGAGCCCTGTGAGCTAACAGACACTAACTAGCACCCTAGAGCCCTGTGAGCTAACAGACACTAACTAGCACCCTAGAGCCCCGTGAGCTAACAGACACTAACTAGCGCCCTAGAGCCCTGTGAGCTAACAGACACTAACTAGCACCCTAGAGCCCTGTGAGCTAACAGACATTAACTAGCGCCCTAGAGCCCTGTGAGCTAACAGACACTAACTAGCGCCCTAGAGCCCTGTGAGCTAACAGACACTAACTAGCACCCTAGAGCCCCGTGAGCTAACAGACACTAACTAGCGCCCTAGAGCCCTGTGAGCTAACAGACACTAACTAGCGCCCTAGAGCCCTGTGAGCTAACAGACACTAACTAGCGCCCTAGAGCCCTGTGAGCTAACAGACACTAACTAGCGCCCTAGAGCCCTGTGAGCTAACAGACACTAACTAGCACCCTAGAGTCCTGTGAGCTAACAGACACTAACTAGCACCCTAGAGCCCTGTGAGCTAACAGACACTAACTAGCACCCTAGAGCCCAGTGAGCTAACAGACGCTAACTAGCACCCTAGAGCCCAGTGAGCTAACAGACACTAACTAGCACCCTAGAGCCCTGTGAGCTAACAGACACTAACTAGCACCCTAGAGCCCTGTGAACTAACAGACACTAACTAGCACCCTAGAGCCCTGTGAGCTAACAGACATTAACTAGCGCCCTAGAGCCCTGTGAGCTAACAGACACTAACTAGCACCCTAGAGCCCTGTGAGCTAACAGACACTAACTAGCACCCTAGAGCCCCGTGAGCTAACAGACACTAACTAGCGCCCTAGAGCCCTGTGAGCTAACAGACACTAACTAGCACCCTAGAGCCCTGTGAGCTAACAGACATTAACTAGCGCCCTAGAGCCCTGTGAGCTAACAGACACTAACTAGCGCCCTAGAGCCCTGTGAGCTAACAGACACTAACTAGCACCCTAGAGCCCCGTGAGCTAACAGACACTAACTAGCGCCCTAGAGCCCTGTGAGCTAACAGACACTAACTAGCGCCCTAGAGCCCTGTGAGCTAACAGACACTAACTAGCGCCCTAGAGCCCTGTGAGCTAACAGACACTAACTAGCGCCCTAGAGCCCTGTGAGCTAACAGACACTAACTAGCACCCTAGAGCCCTGTGAGCTAACAGACACTAACTAGCGCCCTAGAGCCCTGTGAGCTAACAGACACTAACTAGCACCCTAGAGTCCTGTGAGCTAACAGACACTAACTAGCGCCCTAGAGCCCTGTGAGCTAACAGACACTAACTGTTGCGTTTCCTGGTAAACTGAGACCGCCGTATGACCGACTGGTACCCGCTGGGTTGTCCTCCCGTCCCTCTGTCCTCCCGTCCCTCTGTCCTCTGGGACTGGGCTTAGTAAGAAGCTTTTATTATAACACTGAGTCATAGATAAAACTATAATTAATGTCTTATTGTGTTTATTATTATTATTATTAAATCCAGAAAGTCTCCTCGTCCGTCCCCGTCCATCTGTCTTTGTTGCCCCCCCCCCCATGTGTGAGACAGAGAGGAAATACTGGGGGACATGAACTACAACTTCTTCTTCTGCGTTTTGTGGCGGGTTGCAACCATAAAATGACCTAAAACTTAATCTCAACTCATTATTTATTCAGCAAATAAGGTTTCCATCAGCGTTTATCACAGAAGAAGAAAATCATCACCATCCTCATCATCACCATCATCATCATCCTCCTCCTCCTCATCATCATCATCATCATCACCATCAAGATAAAATCAGATGAAACTGATTTCCTTTGACTCGAAATTCATCAAATTTTACTGTTTCCATAAAGCATTTTTTCATTAAATATCACTTAATTCAGATAAAACATGGAGACAGTAAGTAGTGTCTGTCTGTCTGTCTGTGTGTGTGTCTCTGTGTGTGTGTCTGTGTCTGTGTGTGTGTGTCTGTGTGTGTGTGTGTACCTCCTGCTCTACAATCACTTGATTTTTCCTGATTCACCACCATGCCCCGCCCCCCCCAGTCCTGGTCTTCTGGGTCTACTCTGGATTTATTACCCAGCATCGGCTCAGCTGTCTTCATAGCGCTGTGTTCACTAAGCAGGAAAACGCTCTCACTTCCTGTACACCCTACACAATAAAAGCCCCTCGCTACTTTGTTCCACCCGTGCTTTTATTGTGAAGAGGCAGCATACGGAAGCGATGCTGTTCATCAGCAGAAACTTAGCAAGACTCTAGAACCGGAGGAGGAATGTGAAAACCAGCAGATATGAAGTAGAAAGTAAAGTTAGAAGCTCCAAACGAACTGAGACCTGAACACCCCGAGACTTTCAAATCCTCTTTTCCCGCCTCTGGCCCCCTTTCCCCCGGAGAGAAGCACCCAGAGCCCCGTGTTGTTCCCTGAGAGGCGGCCATCTTGTGTCTTTAGTGTCTTGTTGTGTCCTCACACTGACCTGAACCCCGCTGCTATCAGAGGCCGAGCCTGCTGCTGGTCTTCTGGGGACCTTGTTGCTCCGCTGCTCCGGCTCCTGCTGCTCCATCTGCTCTGGTCCTGGTCCTGGTCTATGGAATCCAGCAGCTCTGCACCGGGACTGCTGACTCATTCCGGGTTCCTAGACCGGATGTCTGCAGCCTGGAGCCTCCCGTCTCCCCCCCCTCTCGCCTGTTGCGATATGATCCAGCTGCGGTCTGCAGCCGCTCAAGCCACGCCCCTTGTTTTCTTGCCTTCAAAATAAAAGTCCTTTGCAAAATTATATTGTTCTAAATAAAAGCCCGTTTTCTATAGTTCGGCTTCAAAATAAAAGTTATTTGCAAAAATTGTACTTTTCTAAATAAAAGCCCGTTATCTGTCCACCAGAGGGAGCTGCAGACATTTTTATATTTTATTATATTTTATTAATATTATAATGATAGTGATTTTTCTACATATTCAGGTCATATTATTATATTTTAATAATATAATGAGAGTTTTTAGGAAAATTTCTTTCCGTTCTCTCTGTACTTTCTACTTTTAAATGCACATTAACTTATTATTATTATTATTATTATTATTATTTTTATTTTTATTAAAGGAATAATAATTTCTTCAGTGTTTTATTGTTAATATTTGTTAAAATAATCTTTTTTATCCAGATGATACATTATAGATATAACCCAAGCGATAATAACACATTAATAACATATTAATAACACATTAGTAACACATTAAGAACACTGCACTACAACTATTATAAATGCATTAAAAACAGTTAATATTGCTTCATAGATAATATACAACATCCCATAATATTAATAATATACACACACTTAATATAATCACACACACATACACTTAATATAATCACACACACACACACACACAAACACAGACACACACACACACAAACACACACACAAACACACACACAAACACAGACACACAAACACACATACACACACAAACACACACACACACAGACACAAACACACACAAACAAACACAGACACACACACATAAAATAATTAGTAATAATCTTTAAGGTGACAGTAATATTAAAAAGTGAATTCCCAACATGTTTAACTATAAAACCGATGTCCCCCTGGGTCAGGGTGCAGCCCCCCCCCCTCCGTGGGTCAGGGTGCAGCCCCCCCCCCCCTCCTATAATCACACACATGCACAACATCAAAAAAGATCAACTAACTCACTATACATATAATATCATATACATATATATATATACATATATGTGTATATATATATATATATACACATATATACATATATGTGTATATATATATACATATATGTATATATATATATAAATATATATATATATATACATATATATATACATATATATATATATACATATATGTATATATATATATACATATATGTATATATATATATATATATATATATATATATATATATATATTATAGGCAGCTTTATTTATATAGCACATTTCAGCAACAGGGCAATTCAAAGTGCTTTACACAAAAACAGTTAAAAGAAAATAAAACCGATAAAACACAGAAGAAACAGTTTAAAAAAAAAAAAAAAAAAAAATATATACATATATGTATATATATATATATATATATACATATATGTATATATATATATATATATACATATATGTATATATATATATATACATACAACATCAGCCTGTCAGGATCAAAGGCTTGACAACTTATTTTATATTATTATATTATTATATTATTATATTATTATATTATTATATTATTATATTATTATATTATTATATTATTATATTATCCTCTCTCTGCCAGTGTGTAGCAGGCTGAATTAAAGTCAATGATAAAATGATCATGTGCATATTAAGTGTGTGTGTGTGTGTGTGTGATCATATTAAGTGTGTGTGTGTATGTGATCATATTAAGTGTGTGTGTGTGTGTGTGTGTGTGTCTGTGTGTGTGTGTGTGTGTGTGTGTGTGTGTGTGTGATCATATTAAGTGTGTGTGTGTGATCATATTAAGTGTGTGTGTGTGTGATCATATTAAGTGTGTGTGTGTGTGTGTGTGTGTGTGTGTGTGATCATATTAAGTGTGTGTGTGTGTGATCATATTAAGTGTGTGTGTGTGTGTGTGTATGTGATCATATTAAGTGTGTGTGTGTGTGTGTGTGTCTGTGTGTGTGTGTGATCATATTAAGTGTGTGTGTGTGTGTGTGTGTGTGTGTCTGTGTGTGCGTGTGTGATCATATTAAGTGTGTGTGTGTGTGATCATATTAAGAGTGTGTGTGTGTGTGTGTCTGTGTGTGTGTGTCTGTGTGTGTGTGTGTGATCATATTAAGTGTGTGTGTGTGTGTGTGTGTGTGTCTGTGTGTGTGTGATCATATTAAGTGTGTGTGTGTGATCATATTAAGAGTGTGTGTGTGTGCGTGTGTGTGATCATATTAAGTGTGTGTGTGTGTGTGTGTGATCATATTAAGAGTGTGTGTGTGTGTGTGTGTGTGTGTGTGTGATCATATTAAGAGTGTGTGTGTGTGTGTGTGTGTGTGTGTGTGTGTGTGTGTGTGTGTGTGTGTGTGTGTGTGTGTGTGTGTGTGTGTATCTCCTCACAGTGACTACAGCAGTACAGAGCATCAGCAGCAGGACGCTGAGCACTGAGCATCTCACTTTGAAGAAGGTGGAGTAGATCCCAAAGGGGTCCACGTAGACCAGCACCGTCCTCTCTGTTGACTCACACTGGCGATATTGGTTAGTAACTGCACACCAGTACCCCCCCGCGTCCCCCACTGAGACATTAGAGAGGACCAGGGTCCCTTTACGAAGGTCCCAGCTCACTCTGCTCATGCTCCGATGATACTCTACATTAAAGACTCGTCCCTCTGTTCGGTCTGACTTGATGAACCAAGCATGCGCCTTACCCCCCCCCCCACTACCTGGGCACCTGAGGGTTACATCATCTCCCTCTGAGAAGAGCTCTACAGCGGGGGGGCCAAATGGGGGACACACTACCAGATTATACCGTTGCTGTCTCCTAGAGACTGTACAGAAGTACGCACCTGAGTGATTTAACATTAGAGATGGAAACACCAGCGAGTAGTTCTGGTCTACTGAAGCATTGGTCTGGTTCAGTACTCGTTGTAAGTAAGTGAACTGAGTAGACCAGCGGGGGGGCTGTTTATCAGTGGAGTCAGTGATGGTGCACGGCAACACGGCGGTCTCCCTCACTGAGCCGTAGATTACCTCATATAATGGTATCAACCCTACAACCCGACTGCTGACACACTGCTGCTGGTCCATCACCAGACATCTGTAAGGTCTAAAGTCTGTTGCCGTGACGATGGAAACAGGAAGATCTGATGAGTTAGTCACCACTTGGTATCTTCCTCTGACATCGTCCACCACTTGGTATCTTCCTCTGACATCGTCCACCACTTGGTATCTTCCTCTGACATCGTCCATCTCTGATGTCGTCTTGTCCCCAAAAACTCTGCTCCATGTCCCCTGCTCATATCCAGAGTCATGTTTGAACCACTGGACGTCCTGAAGACCAGCTGGTCCCCCACATGGCAGGTACACTGTTTCTCCGAGTCTCGCTGGGATATCTCTCCGATCTACTGAAGAACAAACCGTGATAGTGATGTTGTTGCCGTGGGTTACGGTGCCCCCGGTCCAGCACTCCTCTCGGTACGGGCCGGAGTCGGACCGGGTCAGGTTGAGGATGCTGTAAGAAGAAGTGTTCACATCGCTGACCAGTCGTTGTTTCAGGGGTCCAGGTACTGAGGACTGGTTGGACCAGAGGTCAGAGGTGTTCCACAGGACCAGGTCCTCCCCACCAACAGACCTGGAGATCAGGCAGGAGGTGGTGTTCCCGGGGGGGGTGAAGGTGTAGCGGTCTCCTTCCTGTCTGATGATGAGGTGTTCTCCTGCGTGGATGCTGCTGATGAGAGCGACCAGCAGGAAGGAGAGCTCTGTGACTGCAGCCATTCTGCTCCGAGGTCCACAACCACTGACACCCCCCAGCTCAGATACACTCTACCCCCCCCCACTGACACCTCCCACTCAGATACACTCTACACCCCCCCACTGACACTTCCCAGCTCAGATACACTCTACACCCCCCCTTCCACTGACACCTCCCGCTCAGATACACTCTACACCCCCCCCACTGACACCTCCCACCTCAGATACACTCTACACCCCCACTGACACCTCCCAGCTCAGATACACTCTACACCCCCCCTTCCACTGACACCTCCCAGCTCAGATACACTCTACCCCCACTGACACCTCCCAGCTCAGATACACTCTACACCCCCCCTTCCACTGACACCTCCCGCTCAGATACACTCTACCCCCCCCCCACTGACACCTCCCAGCTCAGATACACTCTACCCCCCCCCCCATCAGCTGATCTGTATCTTCTCTTCCAGCCATGAGGTCTGTATCTCCTCATCAGCAGCAGCTCTCTGCCCAGAATCAACGTCTTCACACCAGACTACAACCACAGAGGCTCTTCATACACACGCTACAAAGGGGGCTGTGTGTGTGTGTGTGTCTGTGTATATCTGTGTGTGTGCTTGTGTGTCTGTGTGTGTGTCTGTGTGTGTCTTTCTGTGTGTGTGTGTTAAGGAGTGCTGGACCGGGGGTGCCGTAACCCACGGCAACAACATCACTATCACGGTTTGTTCTTCAGTAGATCAGAGAGATATCCCAGCGAGACTCGGAGAAACAGTGGACCTGCCATGTGGGGGACCAGCTGGTCATCAGGACGTCCAGTGGCTCAAACAGGACTCTGGACATCAGCAGGGGACATGGAGCAGAGTTTTTTGGGGACAAGACGACATCAGAGATGGACGATGTCAGAGGAAGATACCAAGTGGTGGACGATGTTAGAGGAAGATACCAAGTGGTGGACGATGTCAGAGGAAGTTACTGTTGGAATAAAATATATTCATATCATGTGTGCTTATAAACATATTCATGTAGTGCATTATATTAATCATATGTGTTAAATTCATTAGATTTTCAGGTAAAAGAGCTACAGCCATACACATAGTCTGCTTGGTGTCAGTGTGATTATTGGGTTCATTTCTGAATAAGCAGCATGTAGTTTATAGTTCACTGAGACCTTATCAGAGGTTGTTTTGGTACGTGTCCAACCACAGCTCTGCCGAGTGTGTTGAGTCTGAAAAGCAGGGCCAGGGGGGGTAAGGGACACGTCTTGTGTTTGGGTACAGGGCTCTCCAGTAGCAGTCTGAGACCTGTTATCTATTGTGCAGGCCAATCGCTGCTAGACACGAATCTTACGAACATGTCACGTGGTAGCAACTGAACCCCCCCCCTTGAGGACAAAAATCATGCAGGAAGGACTAGAGGGTAAGACAAACTTGGGAGAGCTAGGATCCATGTTCTCTGTAACTTTGTCTCTGGAATATATATTCTCCATATGAATAAACGTTCTTTTATCCAACCTACGGACTTGAACCCTTCTTCCTGAAAGAATCTAGAAGGGCAGAATTAGCCCAACATTACCAAGTGGTGGACGATGTCAGAGGAAGATACCAAGTGGTGGACGATGTCAGAGGAAGATACCAAGTGGTGGACGATGTCAGAGGAAGATACCAAGTGGTGGACGATGTCAGAGGAAGATACCAAGTGGTGGACGATGTCAGAGGAAGATACCAAGTGGTGGACGATGTTAGAGGAAGATGTCTGTGTCCTGCTACGTCCTGCTGGGCCTTGTAATGCAGTGTCCTGCTATGCCGTGAACTACTACAAAGAACTTCTACATACTACTATTTTTTCTATTTTTGTTATTGCCACTCTTCATTCTAACCCCAACCGGCCCGTCAGACACCGCCTACCAAGAGCCTGGGTCTGGGTCTGGGTCTGGGTCTGTCCCAGGTTTCTGCCTAAAAGGAAGTTTTTCCTCGCCACTGTCCCACTGTTGCTTGCTCTGGAGGAAACTACTAGAACTGTTGGTTCCTTGTAAATTCTGGAGTGTAGTCTAGACCTACTCTATCTGGTCTAGACCTGCTCTATCTGGTCTAGACTTGCTCTAACTGGTCTAGACCTGCTCTATCTGGTCTAGACCTGCTCTATCTGTAAAGTGTCTCGAGATAACTCTTGTTATGAATTGATACTATAAATAAAATTGAATTGAGAGTGTGTCTGTGTGTGTGTGTCTGTGTGTGTGTGTCTGTCTGTCTGTCTGTGTGCGTGTGTGTCTGTGTGTGTATGTCTGTCTGTGTGGGTGTGTGTCTGTGTGTGTGTGTCTGTGTGTGTCTGTCTGTGTGCGTGTGTGTCTGTGTGTGTCTGTGTGTGTGTCTGTGTGTGTATGTGTGTGTGTGTGTGTGTGTGTCTGTCTGTGTGCGTGTGTGTCTGTGTGTCTGTCTGTGTGTGTCTGTGTGTGTGTGTGTCTGTGTCTGTCTGTGTGCGTGTGTGTCTGTGTGTGTGTCTGTCTGTGTGCGTGTGTGTCTGTGTGTCTGTGTGTGTGTGTATGTCTGTGTGTGTGTCTGTGTCTGTCTGTGTGCGTGTGTGTCTGTGTGTGTGTCTGTCTGTGTGTGTGTCTGTTTGTGTGCGTGAGTGTCTGTGTGTGTATGTCTGTGTGTGTGTGTCTGTGTGCGTGTGTGTCTGTGTGTGTGTGTGTGTGTGTCTGTGTCTGTCTGTGTGCGTGTGTGTCTGTGTGTCTGTGTGAGTGTGTGTGTGTCTGTGTGTCTGTGTGAGTGTGTGTGTGTGTCTGTGTGTCTGTGTGAGTGTATGTTGAGGACTGCTGGACCTGCCATGTGAGGGACCAGCTGGTCATCAGGACGTCCAGTGGCTCATACAGGACTCTGGACATCAGCAGGAGACATGGAGCAGAGTTTTTTGGGGACAAGACGACATCAGAGATGGACGATGTTAGAGGAAGATACCAAGTGGTGGACGATGTTAGAGGAAGATACCAAGTGGTGGACGATGTCAGAGGAAGATACCAAGTGGTGGACGATGTCAGAGGAAGATACCAAGTGGTGACTAACTCATCAGATCTTCGTGTTTCCAACGTGTCTGTGTGTCTCTGTGTGTGTGTTACACTAGTGTGTGTGTGTGTTTGTCTATGTCAATGTCAATGTCAGCTTTATTTGTATAGCACATTTCCAAGGCCGAGGCCTACCAAAGTACTTCACAGTAAAAGAACAAAAAATAAAAATATATAAAAACAAATACAATAGAAGACACAACAAATAACAAATACCAGAAAGATAAAATACAACATTAATCAAGGTGACTCCCCTGAGCCAAACGCTATTTCAAATAAATAAGTCTTCAGCAATGATTTAAAAGTGGACGAGCTTCTAGCAGTCCGCACAGCTACAGGTAATGAGTTCCACAGAGTTGTGGAATTTGTGTTTCTGTGTGTGTGTGTCTGTGTGTGTGAGTCTGTTTGTGTGTGTGTCTGTGTGTGTGTGTATCTGTCTGTGTGCGTGTGTGTCTGTGTGTGTATGTCTGTGTATGTGTGAGTCTGTCTGTGCGTGTGTCTGTGCGTGTGTCTGTGTGTGTCTGAGTGTGTGTCTGAGTGTGTGTGTGTCTGTGTGTGTCTGAGTGTGTATCTGTGCGTGTGTCTGTGTGTGTCTGTCTGTGCGTGTGTCTGTGTGTGTCTGTCTGTGTGTGTGTGTGTCTGTGTGTGTCTGTGTGTGTGTGTCTGTGTGTGTGAGAGTGGTCCCGCTTCACGTCCTGTGATGCCGTGTTCATCCTGCTACGTCCTGCTACGTCCTGCTGGGCCTTGTAATGCAGTGTCCTGCTATGCCATGAACTACTACAAAGAACTACTACATACTACTATTTTTTCTATTTTTGTTATTGCCACTCTTCATTCTAACCCCAACCGGTCGTCAGACACCACCTACCAAGAGCCTGGGTCTGGGTCTGGGTCTGGGCCTGGGTCTGGGTCTGGGCCTGGTTTCTGCCTAAAAGGAAGTTTTTCCTCGCCACTGTCCCACTGTTGCTTGCTCTGGAGGAAACTACTAGAACTGTTGGGTCCTTGTAAATTCTGGATTGGGGTCTAGACCTGCTCTATCTGGTCTAGACCTTCTTTATCTGGTCTAGACCTGCTCTAACTGGTCTAGACCTACTCTATCTGGTCTAGACCTGCTCTATCTGTAAAGTGTCTCGAGGTAACTCTTGTTATGAATTGATACTATAAATAAAATTGAATTGAGAGTGTGTCTGTGTGTGTCTGTGTGTGTGTGCGTGCGTGTCTGTGTGTATGTGTTTCTGTGTGTGTCTGTGTGCGTGTGTGTCTTTCTGTGTGTGTTTGTCTCACACACGCACACACACATCCACACACACACACACACACACAAAGACACACATACATTCACACACACACACACACACAAACACACACACACAAAAAGACACATACATACACACACACACACACACACACACACAAAGACACACATACATACACACACACACTCACACACATACACACAAACACACACATACACACACACATTCATACACACAAACACACAAAAAAACAAACACACATATACACACACATACATATACACACACACACACACAAAGACACAAATTCATACACACAAACACACAAAAAAACAAACACACACACTAACTCCGCGACACAGGTTCGTGGAGCTGAGAGTCGTGATTTTGGTTTTATTTTCCATATCGTTCCAGCCCTACTCAACATCACCTGACCAGGTGGGTTATATAAGACCTCCTCCCCAGGTCAGTTGTCATGGAGGGCGACATTAGATATAGAGACCCAGACTGTTCTGGTACCAGGCTGTAGACTGTTGGTTTGTGCTGTGAAGTTTGGATGTGGTAACATGGGGGTGTGGAGGAGCTGGATCTTACCTCTCGGTCTCTTCCTTGAAGAAGACTCTGGGCCCGGTCTAATTCCTGGTCCTCTGAAACATAACTAACACACCAGATCTTGTACAACTTAACTTGACTTTAACGTCAACGTGAGTTTATTTAACCAATATGGGATTAATATGACATCATATCAGAAAAGAACACAAAGTGAGGGGGGGCAGCTGGTCCTGTTAGGCCTTTTATTTCAGACTGGTGTAGAACATCATGGGTTTCTATTCCTAACACTTTAGTATTTCATTCTAAATGTGGAAAATAAACTCACAAAGAAACAATATTCAACAGAATACGTGAACATGTGAAGTAATAAAGTAAAATATGAATAAAAACATCAAATATCCAAGAACAACTCCACCTCTTGATGTGTACTCTGGTAATAACATTCAGTTACACGACGCAAGCCAAAAACTCAGAAAGGTTTAAAGTTAAGTATTATGACGGGGTCCAAGACTCCCTGGCCCCCCCTCGACAAAAGTCAACAAAGTCATAGTTTAATATGTCAAAAAGTCAACAAAGTCATAGTTTAATATGTCAAAAAGTACACAAAGTTATAGTATAATATGTCAAAAAGTCAACAAAGACATTGTATATGTTGAGTATGTTAGGATGGAAAAATAAACTCACTATATTCAACAAAACACATGAAAACATGAAGTAATGAAGTGAAATATGAACAGTAATATATCCAAAAACATTGTTAATAGCATTCAGTTCCACAACACAAGACCAAACTGTTTTAAAGATCAGATCAAATATTGGCAACTTTAAGAGGATCCGACGCTGTGAAAGCTGCCCCGCATTGATCACAGCTGTATGGTTTCTCTCCAGTGTGAATGCGTTGGTGGTCTTTAAGACTACCACTGAGAGAAAATGTTTTCCCACACTGATCACAGCTGTATGGTTTCTCTGCAGTGTGAACTCTCTGATGCGTCTTTAAATGTCCAGATGTTGTGAAGGACTTGCCACACTGCTGACAGCTGTGATGTACAGGTCCCCCTCTTCTCCTCCGTTTCTATGGAAACAGACGAGTTTGATGTAATGGTGGAGCGACACATGCAAACACATTTGTTGATTTTTTTCAAAGTTTATTTTTAAACTAATACAATCATATTATTTAGTGAGAACTCAAATAACTACAAATAACTAATGTTAGGGAAATCCGTGTTTTCACGCGTTTCTGGATTTATATTTTTTAATATATATCGGCCGATACATCGGATGTTGAAATAACCAAATATTTGTCCCGTATCAGCCGTAGAAACCTTCATCGGTCGAGCTCTAGTATTATTAACGAACACCTGAAAGGGTTTTTAACCCTTGTGTTGTCCATCGGGTCCCGGGGACCCACGTTGGTTTCAATTCATATCACGTCTACTACCGTGGACCTGTCCATTCAGGTCTCTGGGACCCGGGCCAGTATTCAATCGTATCCCCCCACTACCGTGGCCTCGGCCTTCAGGTCTCTGGGACCCGGGCCAGTATTCAATCGTATCCCCCCACTACCGTGGCCTCAGCCTTCAGGTCTCTGGGACCCGGGCCAGTATTCAATTGTATCCCCCCACTACCGTGTACCTGGCCCTTCAGGTCTCTGGGACCCGGGCCAGTATTCAATCGTATTCCCCCACTACCGTGGCCTCGGCCTTCAGGTCTCTGGGACCCGGGCCAGTATTCAATCGTATCCCCCCACTACCGTGGACCTGGCCCTTCAGGTCTCTGGGACCCGGGCCAGTATTCAATCGTATTCCCCCCACTACCGCGGCCTCGGCCTTCAGGTCTCTGGGACCCGGGCCAGTATTCAATCGTATCCCCCCCCACTACCGTGGACCTGGCCCTTCAGGTCTCTGGGACCCGGGCCAGTATTCAATCGTATTCCCCCCACTACCGTGGACCTGGCCCTTCAGGTCTCTGGGACCCGAAGGCCAGAGTGCGATTGTATTTTGTGTTGTATTGTATGAAGGGGGGAAATAAAATTAAACAAAACCAAATGCTCGACCTCGGTCTACTAAATAGATTTAACACACACACACACACACACACACACACAGACAGACACACACACACACACACACTGTAGACACCGGTCCACGTTTCTTGTCCACTCGGTTCGGCAGCCCGGTGCCACGTCAGCGGCCCGGCGTTGGACTCTGGACCTGAAGCTGCATCTGGAGCTCGCAATGTCCCCGCTGAAGTACTAGTACCACAAGAGGAAGTACAAGTACAAGAAGAAAAAGTACTAATACAAGAAGAGAAAGTACAAGTACGAGAGGAGGAAGTACAAGTACCAGAAGAGAAAGTACAAGTACCAGAAGAGGTAGTACAAGTACGAGAAGATGAGAAAGTACAAGTACGAGAAGAGAAAGTACAAGTACAAGAAGAGAAAGTACAAGTACCAGAAGAGAAAGTACAAGTAGCAGAAGAGAAAGTACAAGTAAGAGAGGAGAAAGAACAAGTACGAGAGGAGAAAGTACAAGTACGAGAAGAAGAGAAAGTACAAGTACGAGAAGAGAAAGTACAAGTACGAGAAGAGAAAGTACAAGTACAAGAAGAAGAGAAAGTACAAGTACGAGAGGAGAAAGAACAAGTACGAGAGGAGAAAGTACAAGTACGAGAAGAAGAGAAAGTACAAGTACGAGAAGAGAAAGTACAAGCATGAGAAGAGAAAGTACAAGTACGAGAGGAGAAAGACAAGTACGAGAGGAGAAAGTACAAGTACCAGAAGAGAAAGTACAAGTACGAGAAGAAGAGAAAGTACAAGTACGAGAGGAGAAAGAACAAGTACGAGAGGAGAAAGTACAAGTACAAGAAGAGGAAGTACAAGTATGAGAAGAGAAAGTACAAGTGCGAGAGGAGAAAGTACAAGTACCAGAAGAGGAAGTACAAGTACGAGAAGAGATAAATAGTAGATAATAGGGGCTAGGGGTAAGGGCTAGAGGGTAGGGGTAAGGGCCAGTGGCTAGGGGTAAGGACTAGAGGCTAGGGGTAAGGGCCAGTGGCTAGGGGTAAGGACTAGAGGCTAGGGGTAAGGGCTAGAGGCCAGGGGTAAGGGCCAGTGGCTAGGGGTAAGGACTAGAGGCTAGGGGTAAGGACTAGAGGCTAGGGGTAAGGGCCAGTGGCTAGGGGTAAGGACTAGAGGCTAGGGGTAAGGGCTAGATGCCAGGGGTAAGGGCTAGAGGCCGGGGGTAAGGGCTAGAGGCCAGGGGTAAGGGCTAGAGGCTAGGGGTAAGGACTAGAGGCCAGGGGTAAGGGCTAGAGGCTATGGACCAGCCTAGACCAGGGCCCTAGGGGGTAGGAGACAAGCGGCCTCCTCCAGGTGTGGAGCAGGGAGCTCCTTTCCAGACCTCATCAATTCTTTACAGTCAGTGGTGATGGGGGGGGGGTGATGCATATTTTCCTAAAACCTGGCTCCTTCAGACATAGTTTAACTTTTATAACTCAACAAAAGTAAAGTTAGAAGCTCCAAACGAACTGAGACCTGAACACCCCGAGACTTTCAAATCCTCTTTTCCCGCCTCTGGCCCCCTTTCCCCCGGAGAGAAGCACCCAGAGCCCCGTGTTGTTCCCTGAGAGGCGGCCATCTTGTGTCTTTAGTGTCTTGTTGTGTCCTCACACTGACCTGAACCCCGCTGCTATCAGAGGCCGAGCCTGCTGCTGGTCTTCTGGGGACCTGGTCGCTCCGGTGCTCCGGCTCCTGCTGCTCCATCTGCTCTGGTCCTGGTCTCACTCTCTCTCTTCTAAATGTGAACCAGGTTCCAGGTGTGTGTGTGCACATTTGTGTACATCTGAGTGTGTGTGTGTGTGTAAATCTGTGTGTGTGTGTGTAAATCTGTGTGTGTGTGTAAATCTGAGTGTGTGGGTGTGTGTGTAAATCTGTGTGTGTGTAAATCTGAGTGTGTGTGTGTGTGTGTGTGTAAATCTGTGTGTGTGTGTGTGTGTGTAAATCTGTGTGTGTGTGTGTGTGTGTGTGTAAATCTGAGTGTGTGTGTGTAAATCTGAGTGTGTGTATGTGTAAATGTGTGTGTGTTTGTGTGTAAATCTGTGTGTGTGTGTGTGTGTGTGTGTGTGTGTGTGTGTGTGTGTAGCAGTTTAAGAACCAACTCATATTTGAGGTAACTGGTTTATTTTTATGAATATAAAACATCCAAAGGAAACAAACTCATATTCACTCGTCTGTTGGAAGAAGAGTCAGCGCCCGGGCAGCTCACCCGGCAGAACGTGCACCCCTACATAGAGGGGCACCCCTACATAGAGGGGCACCCCTACATAGAGGGGCACCCCTCAATGCAACAGCCACAGGTTTGACCCCCCCCCCATTAAAGTCTGAACTGTCCTATACAAATAAAGGCCTAAAATGCCCCAAAAACACACAAACATCAAAAAAGTAAAGAACAGATGGTGTTGGAACTAGTTTTTGACACAGAACAGTGTGTATCCATCCGCTGAGTCCTTACACTGTGTTTCAGGCTTCATGCTAAGCTAGGCTAACCAGAGGATTTCCTTTAATCATAACTCACATGTCCATGTTACCTCAGACTCTTACAGCACGCTGAAGCACTGCCGACACACACACACACACACACACAGCTGTGTGTGCCTGTGTGTGTGTTTGTGTGAATGTGTGTCTGTCTGTCCATGTGTCTGTCTCTGTCTCTCAGTGTGTCTGCCTGTCTGTCTCTCCATGTCTCTGTCTGTCTGTCTGTCTCTTTGTGTCTGTCTGTCTGTCTCTTTGTGTCTGTCTGTCTGTCTCTCCGTCTCTGTCTGTCTGTCTCTTTGTGTCTCTGTCTGTCTCTTTGTGTCTCTGTCTGTCTGTCTGTGTGTCTGTCTGTCTGTCTCTCCGTGTCTCTGTCTGTCTCTCCGTGTGTCTGATCATGTGTCTCGCTGTAGACACATCTGAGAAGTCAAAACCACCATGAAGCTGGGTGTTTTATTTTGAAATGTGTTTTATTTTGTAAGTCTCTGGCTGCTCTGTGGCTTCCTGTATGTGTCGGGACAGACTGAGCAACATGAGACGGATGCTGGCGGTGCTTCAGCGTGCGGGTCGTCCCCAGAGTCCCAAATCACTTCCTGACGTACGTCAACAAACTCACATCAGGTTCGGGGGGGGGGACAATATGTCCCCTAAACATGTTCAGGGGACAATATGTCCTCTGAACATGTTCAGCAGGTTATAAAATGTCTAAAACACAGAAACTATTCAGCTTCAAACAGAAACTATCGCCAATCTTTATCAGTCGTTACATCATTCCAATTACCCAGGCTTTTATTCTGAAAATCCACTCTTCCATTTGCTATTTCTCTCTTTCAAAATAAGACGTTGACAGACGAATGGTTTTCTGACGTTTACGGATCATATCAAAATGAAATAAAAAGTCTTCCAGTGTGTTTTACCCGGCCGTCTTCTTCCCTTTCTTCTTCTCTGCTTTGCTCTGTTCCTTCTCCAGATGTTTCTGAAACAAGAAGAAGACATCAGGTTACTCTGATTGGTCCCCGAGGAGACATCAGGTTACTCTGATTGGTCCCCGAGGAGACATCAGGTTACTCTGATTGGTCCCCGAGGAGACATCAGGTTACGCTGATTGGTCCCCGAGGAGACATCAGGTTACTCTGATTGGTCCCCGAGGAGACATCAGGTTACTCTGATTGGTCACGTCAAACCAATCAGAGTATTTATATTTTTTCTTATTTTCTCAACACTTTTGTAGCTTTTTTTTTAAATCAATGTTTGTTAAAGAGCCTGTTTGATGTTTTATAATATTAGACAGAGGTGTCAGAGGCGACACAGAGGCGACACAGAGGCGACACAGAGGCGACACAGAGGTGACACAGAGGCGACACAGAGGCGACACAGAGGCGACACAGAGGTGACACAGAGGTGACACAGAGGTGACACAGAGGTGACACAGAGGTGACACAGAGGCTTCCCTTGCTGCAAGAATAATTTCACTTGGTCTCCTGTCTTCTGTTGAGTACTGGAAGATAGATTTGGTTAACGAACACAGGCTAATTATTAGAAATACCCATCAATGTTTTTAGCTTTTTCTTACGTTTTGGTCAACACTAGCGGCACTCTGGAGGACTATAGGGGGTACTCTGGAGGACTGTCGGGGGTACGTGTCCCCCTAGGGGGTACTATGGAGGACTGTCGGGGGTACGTGTCCCCCTAGGGGGTACTCTGGAGGACTGTCGGGGGTACGTGTCCCCCTAGGGGGTACTATGGAGGACTGTCGGGGGTACGTGTCCCCCTAGCGGGTACTATGGAGGACTGTCGGGGGTACGTGTCCCCCTAGGGGGTACTATGGAGGACTGTCAGGGGTACGTGTCCCCCTAGGGGGTACTCTGGAGGACTGTTGGGGGTACGTGGAAGAAAAGTTAGACCCAACTACTTACGATTGAACACATCGTTTGATAAAAAGCCAAAACGTGTCCAAATGTGGAGACAATTTAAGACTTTTTTTAACCCTTAAAACCCTGCATGTTCCATGAAGTAACACCCTCCTGTCTCAGTCCAGCTGAGACTGCTAAAAGTAGTGATTATTTACATGGAGTCTGGTGGAGATATGCTGCTCTATACACACTAAAAGTAGTGATTATTTACACTGAGTCTGGTGGAGATATGCTGCTCTATACACGCTAAAAGTAGTGATTATTTACATGGAGTCTGGTGGAGATATGCTGCTCTATACACACTAAAAGTAGTGATTATTTACATGGAGTCTGGTGGAGATATGCTGCTCTATACACGCTAAAAGTAGTGATTATTTACATGGAGTCTGGTGGAGATATGCTGCTCTATACACACTAAAAGTAGTGATTATTTACATGGAGTCTGGTGGAGATATGCTGCTCTATACACGCTAAAAGTAGTGATTATTTACATGGAGTCTGGTGGAGATATGCTGCTCTATACACGCTAACAGTAGTGATTATTTACATGGAGTCTGGTGGAGATATGCTGCTCTATACACGCTAAAAGTAGTGATTATTTACATGGAGTCTGGTGGAGATATGCTGCTCTATACACACTAAAAGTAGTGATTATTTACATGGAGTCTGGTGGAGATATGCTGCTCTATACACGCTAAAAGTAGTGATTATTTACATGGAGTCTGGTGGAGATATGCTGCTCTATACACGCTAACAGTAGTGATTATTTACATGGAGTCTGGTGGAGATATGCTGCTCTATACACACTAAAAGTAGTGATTATTTACATGGAGTCTGGTGGAGATATGCTGCTCTAGACACGCTAAAAGTAGTGATTATTTACATGGAGTCTGGTGGAGATATGCTGCTCTATACACTGCCAGATGCCTGAAACTGAGAAGAAGAAAAGTTTGAGGAACTTCGTCTCACCTGCAGCTTGTCGTAGTGCCCCTGGCTGCTGCAGTGCGTCTTCTTGGCCGTCTCTTCGTTGGAGTAGAACAGGAAGCACACGCGGCAGTAATAACCCATCTTCACATGCTCAACGCCTGCACAAAAAAAGAAGGATTAATAACGTCTTTCTTTCTACCGTGGGACTAAACTTCACAAAACATCTGCAGGATGGCGGACAGTTAAAGGGGAACAATGCTGGTTGCCAACCTGGACTCTATGTCCTCCATGTTTCAGTGTCTAAGTGACTGATGGGAACAACAATCTCTGAAACTGATCCAGTATTAAGAGAGATCGCTGCAGTCGGCAGTGGAGAAACAGGCTCCGATGTAATTGCACAGCTTGTATTTCACAAAAGTTCTGTTGCTGCTGACAGACTCAGATTATTATTCTAAGTGTGTGACAACATTATGGGATGGATCCTTCCAGAGATAGACCTTTTCGTTAAAGGGTAAGATCCTTTTAGTTTAACATGAAACAGCCCCGACATCACCATCACCAAACCCACCAGACTCCATGTAAATAATCACTACTTTTATCATCGTAAAACACACTTCATTCAAAGTGGACAGAAACTAAATAAAACTACTAAAAGCCGTCTTGGTTCATCTTTCCACTGTTCAACAATCCCCACTTTGGTCTGGTTGGAATAAACTCTTAATTCACCCATTTACATGTGGAGATATGCTGCTCTATACACGCTAAAAGTAGTGATTATTTACATGGAGTCTGGTGGAGATATGCTGCTCTATACACGCTAAAAGTAGTGATTATTTACATGGAGTCTGGTGGAGATATGCTGCTCTATACACGCTAAAAGTAGTGATTATTTACATGGAGTCTGGTGGAGATATGCTGCTCTATACACACTAAAAGTAGTGATTATTTACATGGAGTCTGGTGGGTTTGGTGATGGTGATTTCAGGGCTGTTTCATGTTAAACTAAAAGGATTTTACTCTTTAACGTGTAGAAAAAAGTCATAAAAAGTGATAAATAAGCGTGAAAAAAACCCAGTTAAAAACAATGTCTTTGTTTCCGCTACGGGAACCAAAACATCTGCAGGATGAAACACTGTTTCCTCACCGATGGGGGTGTCGGGGTTGTGGGGGGGCAGCGGCAGAGACGCCACGCTGGGTTTGTTTGCGGCCAGTGGGGGGGGCCCCTCCGCTGGTCCGTTCTCATTGGTCGATGTCTCCATCATCTTCTCGTCCTGCAGCCCAGAGGAGACAGGGCAGTTAGCTTTGAATCACTTAATTTATTCAAACAGAGGGACTCAGCCAATCAGCTGCAGCCAATCAGAAGATCAGAGCGGCAATTTGGAGTGTGTTAGTGTGCGCACACACACACTCCAAATGTAGTGTGTGTTAGTGTGTGTGTGTGCACACAAACATTAACTAAAAACTCAAAATTGTCTTGAAAAAACAACTAAGAAACGCCACCAAAAAGCTTTAAAAAGCGACCCATTGGTAGACCAGCAGCTGTCCGACCAATGAGAAGCCGGTCTCATATGAAGGAACCAATCAGAGAGCAGGAGACTACTCACGTCCTCGCCGCTCTTCTCCTTCTCGTCAGGAACTTCAGGGACCTTCTCCATCTCTTCTCCTCTCTTCTCGTCTTCACAACTCTCTCGCTTCTCTTCCTCGTTGTTCTCCTCCGACGGCTCCTCCTTCCTCTCCTCTTCCTCCCTCGGTTTCTCCTCCTCCTCCCTCAGTTTCTCCTTTTCCTCCCTCAGTTTCTCCTCCTCCTCCCTCAGTTTCTCCTTTTCCTCCCTCAGTTTCTCCTCCTCCTCCCTCAGTTTCTCCTTCTCCTCCCTCGGTTTCTCCTCCCCCCCCCTCGGTTTCTCCTTCTCCTCCCTCGGTTTCTCCTCCTCTTCCTCTTCCTCCTCTTTGGGTTTCTTGGCCGGAGGCTCTTCAGGAAGTTGAGGAGACGAGTCGCTGTTTTCTCTCTTTGCTCCGGACGGACAGCGATGTCTGAAACCAGACGTTACAGATGTTGGACTCGATGTTTTTAATTTATTTATTTGACAGGAACAGCGGACAGTAACTAACATGGCTGTAACTTTCTGTGATTTTTAATTTTATTGTTATATATGTGTGATGTTGTCTTGCTACTGGATGCCTACAATTTCCTTCGGGATGAACCAAGTATCTCTCTCTCTCTATCCATCATCATCATCCATCCATCATCATCCATCCATCATTATCTATCCATCATCATCATCCATCCATCATCATCATCTATCCATCATCATCTATCCATCATCATCTATCCATCATCATCATCATCATCTATCCATCATCATCTATCCATCATCATCATCCATCCATCCATCATCTATCCATCATCATCTATCCATCATCATCATCATCATCATCTATCCATCATCTATCCATCATCATCCATCCATCATCTATCCATCATCATCTATCCATCATCATCCATCCATCATCTATCCATCCATCATCATCTATCCATCCATCATCATCCATCCATCATCTATCTATCCATCATCATCATCCATCCATCATCATCCATCCATCATTATCTATCCATCATCATCATCCATCCATCCATCATCTATCTATCCATCATCATCATCATCATCTATCCATCATCCATCCATCATCATCCATCCATCATCTATCCATCATCATCCATCCATCCATCATCCATCCATCATCATCA
>JABXJD010000550.1:165000-185000 GCA_013375575.1 Percina caprodes | reverse complement strand
AGAGAAACAGAGAGACAGAGCGAGAGACAGAGAGACAGAGCGAGAGAGACAGACAGAGCGAGAGAGAGAGAGAGACAGAGAGACAGAGAGAGAAACAGAGAGAGAGAGCGAGACAGAGAAACAGAGAGACAGAGACAGAGCGAGAGAGACAGACAGAGAGAGAGACAGAGAGAGCGAGAGAGAGAAACAGAGACAGAGCGAGAGAGACAGATAGAGCAATAGAGAGAGAGACAGAGAGACATCTGCATGTTTTCTCACCTCCTCCGTCTCCTCCACCGTCTCCTTCACAGACTCGTCTCTCTGCGTCTCCTCCGTCTCTGCGTCTCCATCTTTCACTTCTTCCTCCGCTCTGTCCTCTCCCTCCATCACTCCCGACACCTCTTCCTCCTCTTCCTCTGCAGGTCTGGGTCTGTCCTCCTCCTTCTTCCTGTCCTCTCTGCTTCTGGTTCTGGACGAGGAGGTCCTGGGCGGGTTGGAGGAAGCTCTGGTTCCAGGGCTGCCGGAGGACGCCGAGGAGGCGCCGCCGGTCCGCTGGCCCCGGCCGTCTTCTCCCTGTCCCCGTTTCACACTAAAACACACACACACACACACACACACACACACACACACACACACACACACACACATATTATTTAATATATATTATTTATTATATATCATATATTATTTATTATTATATATTATTTATTATTTATTATATATTATTTATTATATATTATTTATTATTTATTATATATTATTTTTTATATATTATTTATTATATATTATATATGAGGTGGTCAGTTTGTCTCATTCTGCAGCGATAACATTGAAGTGCGATGAACAAACAGAGATGTTTCTTTTTAGATGAAACATGTTAAGTTTCCTTTTGGGAAAAAATTTGAAGTTGGAAAAAAGGTTTTAAATCGCAATTAAATCGCAGAATATTGCAATATGTTTTAAATCGCAATAATATCGTATCGTGGAGTAAGTACCCCCCCCGGGTGACAGAAGACCAACAGTGGCGTCATCAGCCCGGCAGTAACTCACTTGAGGGTCTTGTACTTGGTGCAGATGTTGAGGCGGATGGGTCTCCCCCTGATGGTCAGAGGGTTCACGCTGTAATACTTCACCAGCATCTCAGCGTCCTCCGGAGTCCCCAGCTGGACAAACGCCTGGAGGACAAACACCAGACAATCAGAGCCAGACTTGTAGAGCGTCCTCTGGTGGACAGACTACGCAACGCCATCACTAACAGGGACTGATATTATCACAATAAGAAGACAGAGAGAGAGACAGAAAGAGAGAGAGACAGAAAGAGAGTGTGAGAGAGAGAGACAGAAAGAGAGTGTGAGAGAGAGACAGAAAGAGAGAGAGAGACAGAGAGAGACAGAAAGAGACAGAGAGAGAGAGACAGAAAGAGAGAGGGACAGAAAGAGAGAGAGAGACAGAAATAGAGAGAGAAAGAGAAAGAGAGAGACAGAGAGAGAGAGACAGAGAGAGAGAGAGACAGAGAGACAGAGAGAGAGACAGAGAGAGAGACAGAGAGAGAGAGAGACAGAGAGAGAGACAGAGAGAATATCGGCTCTAGTGTGTTGACCTGGTCGGTTAGGAACAGGTGTTTCTCCACGACGCCGAAGCGCCCGGCGATGGTCAGCAGGTCCTTCTTCTTCTCCGTCTCTCGGGGCATGTTGGAGAAGAAAACCACCTGGCTGCCGCGGCCCTTCACGTCCATCCGTCCGTCCATCGGCATGTCTCTCTGCCGGTCTTCTTTCTGAAGGACAAAATGGACAAAAAAGTATTCAGAGACTGGAAAAGTCCTAATTCTCTGTGTGTGTGTGTGTGTGCGCGGTGTCTTTGTCTGTGTGTGTGTGTCTGTGTGTGTGCGTGCGTGTGTCTGTGTGTGTGCGTGTGTCCGTGTGCGTGTGTCTGTGTGTGCGTCTTCGTCTGTGTCTTTGTGTGTGCGTGTGTGTCTTTGTCTCTGTGTGTGTCTAACTGTGTATGTGTGTCTTTGTCTCTGTGTGTGTGTGTCTTTGACTGTGTGCGATCACAATATCAATTTTAAGCTCAAAAATTGTGATTCATATTTTCCCCCAAATCGTGCCGGTCGGTGCCTATAAAGTATTAATATTGTTATAATAGTATTATGTTATTATTATATAAGGGTTACCTCGATGACCAGCAGTCTCTTGGACAGGTAGAAGGTGATGGGTTTGCCGTAGAGAGCGGCCTGGTGCTGCTGGTAGTAGTTCACCATGTCCACAGCCTCCTCGTGACTGTTCATCTCCAGGAAGGCCTGAGGGACACAGACACACAACAGCATGAGGACAACAGCCGACACACAACAGCCTGAGGGACACAGACACACAACAGCATGAGGACAACAGCCAACACACAACAGCATGAGGGACACAGACACACAACAGCATGAGGACAACAGCCAACACACAACAGCATGAGGGACACAGACACACAACAACATGAGGACAACAGCCGACACACAACAGCATGAGGACAACAGCCGAAACACAACAGCATGAGGACAACAGCCGACACACAACAGCATGAGGACAACAGCCGACACACAACAGCATGAGGACAACAGCCGACACACAACAGCATGAGGACAACAGCCGACACACAACAGCATGAGGACAACAGCCGACACACAACAACATGAGGACAACAGCCAACACACAACATGAGGACAACAGCAACCTTACGGATACAGACACACAACAACATGAGGACAACAGCTGTCAGCTCTCTCTCCAGGTGTGTGTGTGTGCGTGTCTGTCGGTGTGCTTGTGTGTGTGTGTGTGTACGCGTGCTTGCCTGTGTGTGTATGTGTGTGTGCGTCTGTGTGCGTATGTTTGTGCGTGTGTGCGTCATTACTGTGCAATACATAATACTTTTGATACACCAATAACTGCAATTTCATAAGTAATATTATTTTCATAATGCGTATCCAAACCATATTAATCTTTCTTACTATTTTCTATATGTAGGTAGTTGGAGGTGTACCCCCCCCCCTTATATTTTATTCCATGTTATATTATATTCCTTCGTGTTGACACTGTAAAGGTTTTGCTTCTTGTCATTGCACAGGTACTGCACATGTGTGATGATGATAAAGGCTTTCTAGTCTATTCCAGTCCATTATATTCCATTCCAGTCCATTATATTCCATTCTATTCCATTCCATTCTATTCCATTCTATTCCATTATATTCCATTCCAGTCTATTCCATTCCATTCTATTCCATTCCAGTGTCCTCCCAGTTTGGGAACATGCACATTTCCCCCTCAGAAAGACTTATTTATTGTTGATGTCTTATGTGAAACATTTTAGAGCTGCTGTCTGGGACCAGGACCCCAGACTGTGAAGGACTACCTTGTTCTTGAGGACCCCAGACTGTGAAGGACTACCTTGTTCTTGAGGACCAGGACCCCAGACTGTGAAGGACTACCTTGTTCTTGAGGACCAGGAGCCCCAGACTGTGAAGGACTACCTTGTTCTTGAGGACCAGGACCCCAGACTGTGAAGGACTACCTTGTTCTTGAGGACCAGGACCCCAGACTGTGAAGGACTACCTTGTTCTTGAGGACCAGGACCCCAGACTGTGAAGGACTACCTTGTTCTTGAGGACCAGGACCCCAGACTGTGAAGGACTACCTTGTTCTTGAGGACCAGGAGCCCCAGACTGTGAAGGACTACCTTGTTCTTGAGGACCAGGACCCCAGACTGTGAAGGACTACCTTGTACTTGAGGACCAGGACCCCAGACTGTGAAGGACTACCTTGTTCTTGAGGACCAGGTGCTCCCTGAGGCGTCCGAACGGCTCGGTGAAGGCGAACAGAGTCTTGTTGCTGAGCGGCTTCCTGTCGTACTTCACCACCACCACCCTGCTCCTCAGCTGCAGACACACACACACACACACACACACACACACACACACACACACACACACACACACACACACACACACACACACACACACACACACACACACACACACACACACACACACACACACACACACACACACAGAGCAACACACACACACACAGACATTTATTTAAAAGTAGCAAACGTTACACAACACTATTTAATAAATCTGCCATAAATAAATCATTAAAACTACAAAACAAGCAGAACAGAAAACAAAAAGGGACAAAAACTTCAGAAAAATGCATCGAACAAAAGGCGGAAAAAGGGACAAAAACATAAGAATATAGATGTTAAAACCATGTTTGTCCTGAAATTATCATTTTTCATCTTCACGGTCTTTTCCACCATTTTTAGTCTTTCTGACGTTTTTGTTCCTTTTACGCTGAGGCAGCAGCAGCTATAGTGTGTGTGTGTGTGTGCACGATTGTGTGTGTTTTTTTGTCTGTGTGCATGCGTGTTTTTTGTTTGTGTGTGCGTGTGCATGCATCTCTGTGTGCGTGTGTGTCTGTTTTTTTGCTTGTGTGCGTGCATCTGTGTGTGTGTGTATGTATGTATGTGGCGCTGTGTGTGTGCACGTCTGTGTGTGTGTGTGTGTGTGTGTGTGTATGTATGTACGTCTGTGTGTGTTTTTGTCTGTGTGCGTGTATGTTTTTGTCTGTCTGTGCGTGCGTCTGTGTGTGTTTTGTTTGTCTGTGTGTTTGCATGTGTGAGTCTGTGTATGAGCGTGTGTGTGTGAAAGGGACACAAAGGCTTTTTTCCACCATTTCTGAGTCTTTTCTGACGTTTTTGTTCCTTTTACGCTGAGACAGCAGCTATGAATAGAGATGTAACCGTGGTAACGTGAAGACAAACTGACCTTATTCTGTCCCAGCTGGTTCTTACCCGGCGGACCAGAACCTCCTCCTGAGACCAGACACACGTTAACATCACTTCTCTCTATTGATGTTGTACTGTAAGTAGATGGAAGACATATCGATGATGTGGTCTCTTACCCCAGCTGGAGGACATCCCCCCTCCCGTCTGGGACAGAGACATGGGGGCCGCTCCCAGCAGCCCTGCAGACATGTTGGGGGTGTCCAGAAGACCCGCACTAAAACAGAAACACTGGTCACTGATGGGAAATGGGACTTTCATCCAAAACCAAATCGATTCATAAAGTCCACGGCCTTTCATTCTGGACGTGTTCTACACCCGTCAAAACAACAAAGCAACTGTGTGTGTGTCTGTGTCTCTCTGTGTGTCTCTTGGTGTGTGTGTCTGTCTGTGTGTCTCTCTGTGTGTGCATGCATGTGTCTCTGTGTGTGTCTGTCTGTGTGTCTGTCTGTGTGTGCGTGCGTGTGTCTCTCTGTGTGTCTCTCGGTGTGTCTGTCTGTGTCTGTCTGTGTCTCTCGGTGTGTGCGTGCGTGTGTCTCTGTGTGTGTGTCTCTCTGTGTGTGTCTCTCTGTGTGTGTGTGTCTCTCTGTGTGTGTGTGTCTCTCTGTGTGCGTGTGTGTCTCTCTGTGTGTGTGTGTCTCTCTGTGTGTCTCTCTGTGTGTGTGTGTGTGTGTGTGTGTGTGTGTGTGTCTGTCTGTCTGTGTGTGTCTGTCTGTGTGTCTGTGTGTGTCTGTGTGTGTGTGTCTGCGTCCCTTACCTCCTGCCTGAGGACATCCCAGGGTCCCACTCCGGGTACCTACAGAAACATTCACCAGCGTTACGTCTCCAACAGTAAGCACCAGCGGCTCAGCAGCCGTCTCCATCACGGGGGGGCAATAAAAGACACGTTGCATCTGCATCGTCATAGCGACGTGTTTATAGCGTTGTTGTTTCTTATTATAGCTCGATATGTCTCTACCAGCTGGAACATGATCACTGTTACAACTTAGCCATGTTGATCATGTGACGTTGTCCCATAGTGATCATGTGATGGGAGACGTCTGTTGTGTGATTCAGTGTAAATGAATGGAAACACCTTAAAATGTCTCCAACCAATCAGATGTCCCCGTCTGACCCTAAAACAGCGTGTGATGTCATCACCACAGGTTCTTATTGGCTGTAAAGCCGTTGAATGGAAACACACTCTGACCAGATTTATTCTCAGGAGGTTTTACAGACTCCAGATCATTAGATGGACACGTGGACGGAGACGAAGTGACTCACATGTCCAGCAGCTGGCGTCCTCTCTCAGCATGGCGGAGCCCGTTGATGTGCTGGTTCCACTCCTGAAGATCAAAAACAGACTCAGTGACGGTCACCCAGCACCCAACCCACGGGGGGGGGGGAACCCCCCAACTCATAGACCAGGTCCTGATCTCTTATGAAGACTGGGATTGGTTTTAACTCAAATATGAGTGAATATTAATATGAGTGAATATATATATATATATATATATATATATATATATATATATATATATATATATATATATATATATATATATATATATATGAGTGAATATATAAATATGAGTGAATATGAGTGAATATGAGTGAATATGAGTGAATATAAATATGAGTGAATATGAGTGAATATGAGTGAATATGAGTGAATATAAATATATGAGTGAATATAAATATGAGTGAATATAAATATGAGTGAATATTAATATGAGTGAATATAAATATGAGTGAATATAAATATGAGTGAATATGAGTGAATATTAATATGAGTGAATATTAATATGAGTGAATATAAATATATGAGTGAATATTAATATGAGTGAATATAAATATGAGTGAATATGAATATGAGTGAATATGAATATGAGTGAATATAAATATATGAGTGAATATGAATATGAGTGAATATGAATATGAGTGAATATGAATATGAGTGAATATGAACATGAGTGAATATGAAAATGAGTGAATATGAATGAGTGAATATTTCTGTCCTGCTGAAACACAGTGCATACAAAGCTGCAGTGATTAGTTGTCTTTTCAGTCATTTTTTCTTCATCTCGGCCGTCTGCAGATGATAACACACGGCCGACTGTCTCTCTCGCTGTCCATCTGTCCGTCTCTCTCTGTCCTTTATTCGCTCTTTGTCTCTCTCTGTCCTTTCCTCTGTCTCTCACCTCTCTTTGTCTCTCTCTGTCCTTTCCTCTGTCTTTGGGTCTCTCTGTCCTTTCCTCTGTCTCTCACCTCTCTTTGAGTCTCTGTCCTTTCCTCTCTTTGTCTCTCTCTGTCCTTTCCTCTGTCTTTCACCTCTCTTTGTCTCTCTCTGTCCTTTCCTCTGTCTCTAACCTCTCTCTGAGTATCTGTCCTTTCCTCTCTGTCTCTCTCTGTCCTTCCCTCTGTCTTTGGGTCTCTATGTCCTTCCCTCTGTCTTTGGGTCTCTCTGTCTCTCTCTGTCCTTCCCTCTGTCTTTGGGTCTCTCTGTCCTTCCCTCTGTCTTTGGGTCTGTGCCAACAGACAGTGATTGGTTAAAGAAGACCTTCCAGACTAAGTTCTGCTTAAATTGTCCAATAAGTTGAATTTATTTTGACATCTTTGTGTATAAACTCCAGGTGAATGTATTATCTGACTGGAGGACGCTGCCAAGGAGGGGACAGATAATCAAGATTTCTGGGTGTATGTCTGGCTGATGACTAGTCTGGATCAACGGACGTACACCTCCAGGATAAAGTCTCACATCTGGGAAACAGCAACGACAAAATGCTGGAAATGTCAAGTTTTGAAGACAATTTGGACGTTGCAACAAGGCAGATCTGCTCGCTTCTTTCAAAGATTATTAAAGAATATGTTACGCCATTTACTCTCTTAACTGGGACGTTTGGGCTCGCTGTGGCCGAAGAGCCCCACATGTGAGTGTACACTGCTGCAGAGCTTCAGGGGGTGGTGTCAGACATGAAGCCATGCTGTAAGGTGACTGGGAGCATGACTAACACCTGGCACTGTCTGAAGGGGACAGAAGACTGAGCTCAGGCGTCTCAACTCAACATTAACCCGAGAAGAAGAAGAAGAAGGCTGCACGGTACTCACCATGGTGGAGTGAACGTCAAAGTCACAAAGAGAGCACACGTGGGGGAACATGGGGGGCATGACTCCCAAGAAGTCTTGGACTTTTCCGTTAGATGGGGAGCCCTTTCTCCTCTGCATAAAGGCGGAGTCGGACGCTGACGGGCCCATGCCGAGCCCGCTGTAGGAATCTCTGTGGGACAGCTCAGAGAAGGGTCTCTCTCTGCTCCCAGCCCCCCCGCCGCCACCGCCGCTGCTGTAATTTAAGCCGTAGCCCCGGCTGGGAGCGCTGTCCTGCAGGGAACTGTACCCAAAGTCTGCAGACGACTGGGCCCGGGCTGAACTGGGACCCAGTGAAGAACCGCCCATCCTGCCCATTTGCCCATCGTCCCAGCTGTCCCTGCCTCCTCGATACCCAGCGTCAGAGGACATGGACGCCCACGCCGCTCTCCTGCGTCTCCCTTGCGGCTTTTTAACTGCATGAGGATGCGCGGCAGCGTCTCCACGCTGATGTCCTCCTCGGGGATTTCTGCCAGAGCGTCCAGGTCGGAGGGCGACAGCCCCAAACTGGCAAACAGCTTCATGGTGTTGCTAATGTGGCTGCCGCCGCCGCTACTACCGGGACATCTGGGCGCCGCGTCCTGGCCCTCCATGTCGCCGCCGCCCACCCCGACACCTGAGGACATGCCCCCCATCTGCCGGCTGGATCGCTGCTCACCCATGCTGAAGTTCAAGGTCTCTGCGGCGGCGAGGAGCCCCCGACCCACGGCGAAGTGTTTCTGACCGCCGTCTGACTGCAACTTCTGGGACATGACGCCACAAAGGGACGCTGCGTCACTTCCTGTTTCAGTACAGTGCAGCACGGCAAGTCAAGATAAGGAAAGACGCAGGCAGCCAACAAATAGGGTCTGTAGTTAGTTTTTTAAGGATTGGAGAAGATAATGTCAGTCTTGTGCAAAAGTGTGAAGGGGAACTCCTCTTCTGGGTTTATTTCTGCTGAAACACAATGAAGGTAGAGACACTCTTCAAACGCTGCCGCTACTGAGAACAACAGAAGCCAGCGGAGAGGCGCTGGGCCACAGGAGCATGTACAGCAAATGAAAGGAAATGACTCATTACCAGTCAGCCTGGGAGGACGTACGCTGGGATTACTGGGACAATTAAAGAAGGCTAGAAAAGGAGACAGAACAGGCTCTAAAGACTGGAATATCACCTCAGACCAGGAGGGAGGAAACGATGTAGACAGAGTGTGATGGAAACATCGTCTCTGACAAATGAGAAACTGAGAAGATATGTGATTAATTAAACAAGCTTCTGTTTGAATCAGTGTTAAGATAAGAAGGCGGTCCAATTAGTTAGAAAGGGGGATTAACATCCTACAGCACACCTGAAAATCTGAACCAAACCAGAGAAGTATGAAAGATACGGAGCTCCTTCTTGGCCTCACTACCGTCATTACTAGACTACAATTTCCCATTTTATTGGGATCAATAAATAATGATTTTATAACTATTTGGGCCCTCATTCAGCACTTAATTGTACTTTTTACCATTGTGTGAATCTGTTATTTTGGGTAATTATAAAGAACATTGATATCAGACAACATGAGGACAACATGAGGCTTAATTTGATTTTCACATGTAACCAAAGGTGAACTCATGCAAACGTTATTTCATTTTTCTTTTCTCTTTTTCTCTAACTGAAGCAGGGTTCTGATTTTGTATGTCTGTTCCTCTGTTTGTGTAATTATACATATACAAACACAGTAATTATACATATACAACACAGTAATTATACATATAAAAAATACTTCAATAACAATATCTATTAAAAAAAGAAAAGGGGAGAACTAGACCGAAATACTATGTAGTTTTAACCTTTAACATTGTATTTTTAATACAGACATGATGCTGAACCAGCTACAAAAACTAGTATTTTAAGTGTGTATAAGTGGAAGTAGTATTCATATACTTCATTGCAGGAAAAGTACTAATACCAGAAATACTGTAATCTAAAAAGATACTACAGCTGTAAAGTAATAATGTAATGGCAGTAGACAGTATTTGGCTCTGAGGTGTACAGGAATATAAAAGTAGGCTATATACAAAGGGGCAGAACTTGAAGACATTCACGTAAAGTACCTTTGACTTGTGTCTTTTCCCAGAGAAGCACGGGACCTGTGGCTGTGTTGTGCTAGCAGCTAAGCTAACGGTGCTAGCGCTCTTAAAATCACCCAAATTTAAACTATTAAAATAAAACAAAAACGGTTAACGTGTTTTCTTCTTCAGATATGCTTATACACGAATGAATCAATAAACTACAGAACAAATAAAACCGATAATTACGGATTTAGACACGTTTAGCAGAAGGCCGTGCCACACCGCCGAGGCTAACTTTAGCATCGGCCGTTACTCGGCTCTCATTGCTAATGCTACGCGTTAGCTATTTACGTGTTTTGAAACTTTAACTTCAAGGTTTTAACGTGTAAGTAAAACATAAAGCTGTGTGCAAACGACTAATGTGTATAATACAGCTTATATTAGTGAATATAAACACTTACGTGAGCGTTAGCTAGCTAAGCCTGATGGCGCTAGCCAAAGCACAGGACGTTATGACTAGAGTATCGCGATGTTTTGGTGGGTTCATCTGAGTGTAAAGCCTGACGTATCGCGATGTTTTGGTAAGTTAATCAGAATGAGAAGTCTGAAGTGTCGCGATGTTTTGGTAGGTTCATCAGAATGGAAGCCTAAAATGTCGCGATGTTTTGGTGGGTTTATTAGCATGTAAAGCCTGAAGTGTCGCGATGTTTTGGTTGGCTTGACAGACTGAGGACTGGTTTCTCTAACAGAATATAGAGGAATTAAAATGAGTGAAGTTTGTCTTTAAGATATTGATGTTAACACACAGACAGACAGACAGACAGACAGACAGACAGGCAGGCAGACAGACAGACAGGCAGACAGACAGACAGACAGACAGACAGACAGACAGACAGACACAGAGACAGACAGACAGAAAGACAGAAAGACAGGCAGACAGGCAGACAGACAGGCAGACAGACAGGCAGACAGGCAGACAGGCAGACAGACAGGCAGACAGGCAGACAGACAGACAGGCAGACAGGCAGACAGGCAGACAGGCAGACAGACAGGCAGACAGGCAGACAGACAGACAGACAGACAGACAGACAGACAGACAGACAGACAGACACAGAGACAGACAGACAGAAAGACAGAAAGACAGGCAGACAGGCAGACAGACAGGCAGACAGGCAGACAGGCAGACAGGCAGACAGACAGGCAGACAGGCAGACAGACAGACAGACAGACAGACAGACAGACAGACAGACAGACAGACAGACAGACAGACAGACAGACAGACAGACAGACAGACAGACAGGTGTACATGTCGGGGGTGCGTATGCATCAGATTTTGTCTCCACCATGTTTTTTAAACCTCAAACTCAATTTAATCAAAAATAAAGTTCATAACACGTTTAATTATATTTATATATATAACAAATCCACAAAAATATCTACTATGTGTAGATGAGTGTGTGTGTGTGTATCTGATGTGTGTGTGTGTGTGTGTGTATCTGATGTGTGTGTGTGTGTGTGTGTATCTGATGTGTGTGTGTGTGTGTGTATCTGATGTGTGTGTGTGTGTATCTGATGTGTGTGTGTGTGTGTGTGTATCTGATGTGTGTGTGTGTGTGTGTATCTGATGTGTGTGTGTGTGTATCTGATGTGTGTGTGTGTGTGTGTGTGTATCTGATGAGTGTGTGTAGATGTTAAAGAGCTTTGAGGAGTTAGACTAGAACAGATGTGTAGTCCAGACTCTCTACTTTCCGATTCTCTACTCCGTTGGTTTTAAAAGGTCGTGTGAGCGCCTGAAGGCAGCAGCGCGGCTCGTCCAATCACAAGCGAGAGGGGAGTGACGTCAAAGACGTAAACAAACCGAGACAGCGCGGCCATGACAGTTCCAGGAGAGTCCGACCCTCGGTTAACCGCCCGGTCCGCTGCCGTCGAATAAACCGTGTTTTCGGGTATGTTCGTCGGTAAAACGAAGCGTTTCATGGTCTTATATTATTTTACAGTCGCTATTTATAGTTATTCTGGTTCCTGAAGTGGAAACGAGTCGTTATCTGTCTGTCTGTCTGTCTGTCTGTCTGTCTGTCAGCGGTCACAGCGACCCTGAGGGTGTATACAACTGTCTGTCTCTCTCCGTCTGTCTCTCTGTCTGTCATACAGGACAACTGTCTCTCGCTCTCTGCCTGTCTGTCTGCCTGCCTGTCTGTCATACCAGACAACTATCTGTCTCTCTCTCTGCCTGCCTGCCTATCTGTCTGTCTGCCTGTCATACTGGACAACTGTCTCTCTGTCTGTCTGCCTGTCATACTGGACAACTGTCTGTCTCTCTCTCTCTGCCTGTCATACTGGACAACTGTCTGTCTCTCTCTCTCTGCCTGTCATACTGGACAACTGTCTGTCTCTCTCTCTCTCTGCCTATCTATCTATCTGTCTGTCTGTCTGTCTGTCTGTCACACAGGACAACTGTCTGTCTGCCTGTCTGTCTGTCATACCGAACCAACTGTCTCTCGGTCTGTCCCTCTGAACGTTGACATAACAGACCAACTGCCCGTCTGTCTCTCTCTCTCTTTCATACCGAACCGTCTGTCTCTCTCTCTGCCTGCCTGTCTGTCTGTCTCTGTGACCGTTGACATGACGGACCAACTGGTGGGTTGTCTCTGATGGAACAGCTGTCCTGTCTCTGTGTCTGGTAGGGGGGTCTGCAGAGACATGAGAGACCCGAGTCTCAGCGACGTCTTTTCCAACATGACCATCAGAGGCGAGGCGATCTTGAGCAGCCAGCTGGTCCCCGAGGACGAGCCCTTTGCCGAGTACCTGTGGATGGAGCACGAGGAGGAGTTCAACAGACAGGTGAGACCTGCTAAGCACTACTTTTAGTGTGTATAGAGCAGCATATCTCCACCAGACTCCATGTAAATAATCACTACTTTTAGTGTGTATAGAGCAGCATATCTCCACCAGACTCCATGTAAATAATCACTACTTTTAGCGTGAATAGAGCAGCATATCTCCACCAGACTCCATGTAAATAATCACTACTTTTAGTGTGTATAGAGCAGCATATCTCCACCAGACTCCATGTAAATAATCACTACTTTTAGCGTGTATAGAGCAGCATATCTCCACCAGACTCCATGTAAATTATCACTACTTTTAGCGTGTATAGAGCAGCATATCTCCACCAGACTCCATGTAAATAATCACTACTTTTAGCGTGTATAGAGCAGCATATCTCCACCAGACTCCATGTAAATAATCACTACTTTTAGCGTGTATAGAGCAGCATATCTCCACCAGACTCCATGTAAATAATCACTACTTTTAGCGTGTATAGAACAGCATATCTCCACCAGACTCCATGTAAATAATCACTACTTTTAGTGTGTATAGAGCAGCATATCTCCACCAGACTCCATGTAAATAATCACTACTTTTAGCGTGTATAGAGCAGCATATCTCCACCAGACTCCATGTAAATAATCACTACTTTTAGCGTGTATAGAACAGCATATCTCCACCAGACTCCATGTAAATAATCACTACTTTTAGTGTGTATAGAGCAGCATATCTCCACCAGACTCCATGTAAATAATCACTACTTTTAGCGTGTATAGAGCAGCATATCTCCACCAGACTCCATGTAAATAATCACTACTTTTAGCTTGTATAGAGCAGCATACCTCCACCAGACTCCATGTAAATAGTGTGTGCGCGCGCAGGTGGAGGAGGAACTGTGGGAGGAGGAGTTCATCGAGCGCTGCTTCCAGGAGATGCTGGAGGAGGAGCAGTGGGAGTGGTTCATCCCGTCCAGAGACCTGCCGTGGCTGGACGCAGACGTGCACGTAGACGCTGACTTCCTGCCCGTGGTGAGTCCCTGCTCGGCGGCAGGATGTCGCACTTTTTTTGGGACCCAAAATGGCCGACCTTCTTAAAAAATTGCGATCAAAGTTGCGATGTTTGTTGCAGGACAGAGAAAGTTGCAAAAAATGTGTGTGTGGTTGTGTTATGTTGTCTTGCTACTGGATGCCTAACACTTCCTTCAGGATGAATAAAGTCTCCCCCAGGTGAGCAGCAGTCTGAATCCCAACGCCAAGGAGTTCACCCCAGGGATCCAGAAACATGTCATGTGACCTGCCAGGCTCCGCCCCCTCGCCCCACCTCTGCACTGTGACATCATCAAGATGTCTGCCGTTCCCCGGCTCGCCCAGATCAGAGTTTCTGTCAGTTACTGAACCACCTGTCTGCCTGCCTGTCTCTCTTTTTCTCCCCCGTCTGTCTCTCTGTCTTTCCTCCGCCCGTCTGTCTGTCCTCCCCCATCTGCCTGTCTCTCTCTCTGCCCGTCTGTCCTCCCCCATCTGCCTGTCTCTCTCTCTGCCCGTCTGTCCTCCCCCCCCATCTACCTGTCTCTCTCTCACCGAGGTTGTATTTGCACTTTAATCTTGTTGTTTTCCCAGCATCCTTTGTGTTGCGGCTCCGCTGCCTCGTTGCCTCTGATTGGTCGGTTGGTTTTCTAAATGCACAAAATGTTCTGAATGAAAAGTCAGAAAAAAACTTGTAAAAAAAAAATCTATTTTTTCTTAAATCTATTTGAAAATAAATGTTTATGGAGAAAAAGTCCTGCAGTTTTTTCTCAGGGGGGGGGGTCAGCATGGCGGGGGTCCAACCCCCATAATAATCAAAACTGGACATTTTCAGACATTAACGTTTATTTTGCATTTTTATTTTATTTTATATTTTTTAACGCCTTTTTTGGACATTTATTTCAACGTTTTTGTATTACAGATATTACAGAAAACAACCTCAGAATATATTTAATTATTAATAACGGTCAGATTAATAAGTCCCGCCCCCACGGCAGCCCGACCAATCAGGAGGCTGCTGCTGTTTTCTAGCATCAAACAACCAAAGAACCAAAACGTTCAGAACAAGCTCCGGTCTGGGGAGTCTCTGGGGGGGTCATGGTGTTAGAGCGCCCCCTGTGCAGCCCTCCTGTCTCTGGGGGGGTCTTGGTGTTATAGCGGCCCCTGTGCAGCCCTCCTGTCTCTGGGGGGGTCATGGTGTTAGAGCGCCCCCTGTGCAGCCCTCCTGTCTCTGGGGGGGTCATGGTGTTAGAGCGCCCCCTGTGCAGCCCTCCTGTCTCTGGGGGGGTCATGGTGTTAGAGCGCCCCCTGTGCAGCCCTCCTGTCTCTGGGGGGGTCATGGTGTTAGAGCGCCCCCTGTGCAGCCCTCCTGTCTCTGGGGGGGTCATGGTGTTAGCGCGCCCCCTGTGCAGCCCTCCTGTCTCTGGGGTGGGGGGGTCTTGGTGTTATGACGCCCCCTGTGCAGCCCTCCTGTCTCTGGGGGGGTCATGGTGTTATAGCGCCCCCTGTGCAGCCCTCCTGTCTCTGGGGGTCATGGTGTTATAGCGCCCCCTGTGCAGCCCTCCTGTCTCTGGGGGTCATGGTGTTATAGCGCCCCCTGTGCAGCCCTCCTGAACAGCTCCTGCCTCTGGGGGGGGGTCATGGTGTCACAGCTCTGCAGCAGGTTAGCGATGACGAGCGTCTGCTGAACGCTGGACGCCTTGACCCACAAGCGGCCGTTCATCCCGACCACCAGCTCGCAGGGAAACAGGGTCTGCAGGTCGGACAGGACGGCGCTGTGGGGGGCCAGCAGCCTGAAACAGAGGGGGGGGGGCTTAAAGTCAACAAGGACCCTGAAACTTTCTCCTCCATCATGCCAGCGCCGTTTGTTTTCAACTCCTGTCACTGAAGCTGGAGCTACATCTTATTTAGCAGCGTTACCACGGAGACCACACACCCACTCTCGCTTTTTGGCAAGGACCCGCCCTACTTCGCATCTGATTGGCTAGAACTCGCTTCACTGGTAGGTGGAAGTTCGATGATTGGTTAAATCCCATGTGGACTTTTTAATTTCTTCTCCTGAAATAGAGCCCAGAAGCCTTTAAGCTCTGCGTTCAGACGCATTGCTCTCGTATGATTGGTCGGGGAAATCAACCGACTATAAAACCGCACGCAAGTTCCCAAATTTATTTTTCCTCACGGCCGCACGCCGGAATACTTTAACCCTGAAAACAGGGAGGCGCGACACGCTCCGTTGATATCGGGAATCATATCGTGTATTCACTTTAAAATGCATCGTTTCCTTGTCTCACGTCAGCCCCCCAAGAAACCCAGGAACCACGATCCTGGGGTGCATCAGATCAAGGCTGCAGGTGGAGGAGACACAAAGGAGACACAAAGGAGACACAAAGGAGACAAAAAGGAGACACAAAGGAGACAGACACAAAGACGACACAAAGACGACACAAAGGAGACAGAGACACAAAGACGACGCAAAGGAGACACAAAGACGACAAAAAGACGACAAAAACGGCGACAGACGACAAAAATGCGACAAAGACAAAAAACAAAAAGGCGACAAAAATGGGACAAAGACGATAAAAAAGGCGACAAAGACGACACATAAGACCCAGACCCAATCTAAAAAGCCCTGTATTAGAAGAACATGTGGACTCTACTCTGCTTCTGATTGGCTGGTTCAGGTTTGGTTTAGAGCCAACCAATCAGAGGCAGAGTAGACGCGTCGGATTGCATCATCATTCGTTTGAATTGAGTCTGAAGGTTGTCATGGAAACACCGACCTCCTGGCGAGGCCCAGAGAGACGGTGAAGAGCAGCCCCCCCGCTCCAAACACTCCCATCCCATTGGCTCGTCCTGAACTGTCCACACACACCAGCTCCGGCTCCATGTCCTGATTGGCTACGACGAACTGAGAGAACACCAGGTCACCCACCTGCGCGCGCGCACACACACACACACACACACACACACACACGTTAATGTGAACTAGCATGTTAGTTAGCAGTAATTAGCCTGTGTCTATGTTAACGTTAACTAGCATGTTAGTTAGCAGTAATTAGCCTGTGTCTGTGTTAATGTTAACTAGCATGTTAGTTAGCAGTAATTAGCCTGTGTCTATGTTAATGTTAACTAGCATGTAAGTTAGCAGTAATTAGCCTGTGTCTATGTTAACGTTAACTAGCATGTTAGTTAGCAGTAATTAGCCTGTGCCTATGTTAATGTTAACTAGCATGTTAGTTAGCAGTAATTAGCCTGTGTCTATGTTAATGTTAACTAGCGTGTTAGTTAGCAGTAATTAGCCTGTGTCTATGTTAATGTTAACTAGCATGTTAGTTAGCAGTAATTAGCCTGTGTCTATGTTAATGTTAACTAGCATGTTAGTTAGCAGTAATTAGCCTGTGCCTATGTTAATGTTAACTAGCATGTTAGTTAGCAGTAATTAGCCTGTGTCTATGTTAATGTTAACTAGCGTGTTAGTTAGCAGTAATTAGCCTGTGTCTATGTTAATGTTAACTAGCATGTTAGTTAGCAGTAATTAGCCTGTGTCTATGTTAATGTTAACTAGCATGGTAGTTAGCAGTAATTAGCCTGTGTCTATGTTAATGTTAACTAGCATGGTAGTTAGCAGTAATTAGCCTGTGCCTATGTTAATGTTAACTAGCATGTTAGTTAGCAGTAATTAGCCTGTGTCTATGTTAATGTTAACTAGCATGGTAGTTAGCAGTAATTAGCCTGTGCCTATGTTAATGTTAACTAGCATGTTAGTTAGCAGTAATTAGCCTGTGCCTATGTTAATGTTAACTAGCATGGTAGTTAGCAGGACTTCCTGTCCTCCAAAACTTTGAAAAAGACAAAAACTTGAGGGGAAAAAGGGAATAATGTCGTAAAAAGGCGACGAAATGTGACCTGGACGTTGGGCCGGTTCCTCTTGGTGGCGCCCTCAAACGCCAGGTAGGACAGAGACGCCTGCTCGCTTCCTCCAAAGTCCACCTTGAACACGTCTCCGGACTTCACCGTCACGATGCCGATGATGGTCTCTCCTTTAGCGGGGACATACTGAGGACAGAGAGGGACAGACTCAACTCCCAGCATGCACTGCTCCAACACCTGCCTCTCTTTACAAAAATGTTCAAATTAGTCTTTTTTATTCCCTCACTTCTTTTAGAGGAGCTTTTAATCGGTCCTGCTGAACTCCATTTAAAATAAATATATTTAAAAAATTGACAGGATTTTGTTCCACGGACTTAATTTTCAGAACAAAAACTAATAACTCCTATAAATGGGTTTGGTGTTCTGATTAATTCGGGGAGTAATTGGTTGAATTTCCAGCACGTTATTCCTAAATAATCTTGACTTTTCGGAAATGTTCCTCGCTAATCGCTACTGTAAAGCACGACGCGCTCCAGCGGTCGGCGGGAAGAAATCAGAGCGGACCTGATCAATAAAGTTTAATTTAAACGGCACAAAGCGCGGCTTAATAACATTATCTTCAAGCCGAAATCACAGCTGATTCATAATGATTTAAATTCAGTCTAAAAGTTCTGTCATATGTGGAGGAACCGCGTGCTGACACCAAGAAACCTTAAATGAGGAGTTTTGTGAATGGACTCTTGCATGTTCCAGCAGTAGCAGCTACTGCTGATGTCCTCCTGTGCCGTCTCACCCTCTTCTGCTGGGAGTCCATCCAGAACATGTTGGGCTGTTTGTGTCGCAGGACGCCGCTCTTACACACCAGCAGCCGGTCTCCGCTCCGCCTCAGACCCGGGCCACACACAACCTTCTCCGGCTTCCCGCGCTCCGTCAGAGAGATGGTGTCGTCGGTCTCGAAGAAGAACTCATCTCCCGGTAACAGAACCTCCCCGACTTTATCTTTTAAAGCGGAAAACATCGCGGAGAACACACAGCTTCACTCGCACGTGTTGTTGTTGTTCCGCGGACTGATATGACTGTGACACACCGGAAACAGGAAGCGCAGCCCACAGCGCCCTCTGCTGGACGAAGGATACACACAACACAACCAAATACACACAACACAACCAAATACACACCACCAAATACACACATCACAACCAAATACACACAACACAACCAAATACACACAACACAACCAAATACACACCACCAAATACACACCACCAAATACACACATCACAACCAAATACACACAACACAACCAAATACACACAACACAACCAAATACACACAACACAACCAAATACACACCACCAAATACACACATCACAACCAAATACACACAACACAACCAAATACACACAACACAACCAAATACACACCACCAAATACACACCACCAAATACACACCACCAAATACACACAACCAACTACACACAACACAACCAAATACACACAACACCACCAAATACACACAACACCACCAACTACACACATCACCACCAAATACACACAACACAACCAAATACACACATCACAACCAAATACACACAACACAACCAAATACACACAACACAACCAAATACACACAACACAACCAAATACACACATCACAACCAAATACACACAACACCACCAAATACACACATCACCACCAAATACACACATCACAACCAAATACACACAACACAACCAAATACACACCACCAAATACACACCACCAAATACACACCACCAAATACACACAACCAACTACACACAACACAACCAAATACACACAACACCACCAAATACACACAACACCACCAACTACACACATCACCACCAAATACACACAACACAACCAAATACACACATCACAACCAAATACACACAACACAACCAAATACACACAACACAACCAAATACACACAACACAACCAAATACACACATCACAACCAAATACACACAACACCACCAAATACACACATCACCACCAAATACACACATCACCACCAAATACACACAACACAACCAAATACACACAACCAACTACACACATCACCACCAGATACACACAACACAACCAACTACACAGAACACAACCAACTACACACAACCAAAAACACAACCTAATTTTAGTTCTAGGGTGTAGTTACTATCTGGATTTACTAGCTCTAGGGTGTAGTTACTATCTGGGTACTCTAGGTCTAGGGTGTAGTTACTATCTGGATTTACTAGCTCTAGGGTGTAGTTACTATCTGGGTACTCTAGGTCTAGGGTGTAGTTACT
>JABXJD010000550.1:152500-155000 GCA_013375575.1 Percina caprodes | reverse complement strand
AACAGTAGAGAGTAGTATGTAGAGACAACAGTAGAGAGTAGTATGTAGAGAGACAACAGTAGAGAGTAGTATGTAGAGAGACAACAGTAGAGAGTAGTATGTAGAGTAGCATGTAGAGAGACAACAGTAGAGAGTAGTATGTAGAGAGACAACAGTAGAGAGTAGTATGTAGAGACAACAGTAGAGAGTAGTATGTAGAGACAACAGTAGAGAGTAGTATGTAGAGAGACAACAGTAGAGAGTAGTATGTAGAGACAACAGTAGAGAGTAGTATGTAGAGACAACAGTAGAGAGTAGTATGTAGAGAGACAACAGTAGAGAGTAGTATGTAGAGACAACAGTAGAGAGTAGCATGTAGAGAGACAACAGTAGAGAGTAGTATGTAGAGAGACAACAGTAGAGAGTAGTATGTAGAGACAACAGTAGAGAGTAGTATGTAGAGACAACAGTAGAGAGTAGTATGTAGAGACAACAGTAGAGAGTAGTATGTAGAGACAACAGTAGAGAGTAGTATGTAGAGAGACAACAGTAGAGAGTAGTATGTAGAGACAACAGTAGAGAGTAGTATGTAGAGACAACAGTAGAGAGTAGTATGTAGAGAGACAACAGTAGAGAGTAGTATGTAGAGACAACAGTAGAGAGTAGTATGTAGAGACAACAGTAGAGAGTAGTATGTAGAGACAACAGTAGAGAGTAGTATGTAGAGACAACAGTAGAGAGTAGTATGTAGAGACAACAGTAGAGAGTAGTATGTAGAGACAACAGTAGAGAGTAGTATGTAGAGAGACAACAGTAGAGAGTAGTATGTAGAGAGACAACAGTAGAGAGTAGTATGTAGAGACAACAGTAGAGAGTAGTATGTAGAGACAACAGTAGAGAGTAGTATGTAGAGACAACAGTAGAGAGTAGTATGTAGAGAGACAACAGTAGAGTAGTATGTAGAGACAACAGTAGAGAGTAGTATGTAGAGACAACAGTAGAGAGTAGTATGTAGAGACAACAGTAGAGAGTAGCATGTAGAGAGACAACAGTAGAGAGTAGTATGTAGAGACAACAGTAGAGAGTAGTATGTAGAGACAACAGTAGAGAGTAGTATGTAGAGACAACAGTAGAGTAGTATGTAGAGACAACAGTAGAGAGTAGTATGTAGAGACAACAGTAGAGAGTAGCATGTAGAGAGACATCAGTAGAGAGTAGTATGTAGAGAGACAACAGTAGAGAGTAGTATGTAGAGACAACAGTAGAGAGTAGTATGTAGAGACAACAGTAGAGAGTAGCATGTAGAGAGACAACAGTAGAGAGTAGTATGTAGAGACAACAGTAGAGAGTAGTATGTAGAGACAACAGTAGAGAGTAGTATGTAGAGACAACAGTAGAGAGTAGTATGTAGAGAGACAACAGTAGAGAGTAGTATGTAGAGACATCAGTAGAGAGTAGTATGTAGAGACAACAGTAGAGAGTAGTATGTAGAGACAACAGTAGTGAGTAGTATGTAGAGAGACAACAGTAGAGAGTAGTATGTAGAGACAACAGTAGAGAGTAGTATGTAGAGACAACAGTAGAGAGTAGTATGTAGAGACAACAGTAGAGAGTAGTATGTAGAGACAACAGTAGAGAGTAGTATGTAGAGACAGCAGTAGAGAGTAGTATGTAGAGAGACAACAGTAGAGAGTAGTATGTAGAGAGACAACAGTAGAGAGTAGTATGTAGAGACAACAGTAGAGAGTAGTATGTAGAGAGACAACAGTAGAGAGTAGTATGTAGAGACAACAGTAGAGAGTAGTATGTAGAGACAACAGTAGAGAGTAGCATGTAGAGAGACAACAGTAGAGAGTAGTATGTAGAGAGACAACAGTAGAGAGTAGTATGTAGAGACAACAGTAGAGAGTAGTATGTAGAGACAACAGTAGAGAGTAGTATGTAGAGACAACAGTAGAGAGTAGTATGTAGAGACAACAGTAGAGAGTAGTATGTAGAGAGACAACAGTAGAGAGTAGTATGTAGAGACAACAGTAGAGAGTAGTATGTAGAGACAACAGTAGAGAGTAGTATGTAGAGACATCAGTAGAGAGTAGTATGTAGAGACAACAGTAGAGAGTAGTATGTAGAGACAACAGTAGAGAGTAGTATGTAGAGACAACAGTAGAGAGTAGTATGTAGAGACAACAGTAGAGAGTAGTATGTAGAGACAACAGTAGAGAGTAGTATGTAGAGAGACAACAGTAGAGAGTAGTATGTAGAGAGACAACAGTAGAGAGTAGTATGTAGAGACAACAGTAGAGAGTAGTATGTAGAGACAACAGTAGAGAGTAGTATGTAGAGACAGCAGTAGAGAGTAGTATGTAGAGAGACAACAGTAGAGAGTAGTATGTAGAGAGACAACAGTAGAGAGTAGTATGTAGAGACAACAGTAGAGAGTAGTATGTAGAGAGACAACAGTAGAGAGTAGTATGTAGAGACAACAGTAGAGAGTAGTATGTAGAGACAACAGTAGAGAGTA
>JABXJD010000550.1:137500-147500 GCA_013375575.1 Percina caprodes | reverse complement strand
TACATATATATATATATATATATATATATATATATATATATATATATATATATATATATATATATATATATATAATATTCTGGAAGGACTCCATCCATATTCTGATATTTCTGTTAGATACAGACTCCCTTTCTGCCTTTTTCACGCTATTTTCACACTTTTCTGACCTTTTTATTGACGTTTTTTGACGCTATTTTGACGCTATTTTGACGTTATTTTGACGTTATTTTGACGTTATTTTGACGTTATTTCGTGTTTTACCCCTCGTGTTGTTTTCTATTTCCTGGGAATGTAAAATGAAAACCTTTTCATCGACGTTATGTTGTCTTTTTGTCCCTTTTGCGTCTTTCTCTCGATGATTTTCTCACTTTTTCAACGTCTGTCTACTTTTTCTGAGCCTTTTGAAATTTTCATGGTTTTTTCCCCCAAATTTTTAAAGCTTTCTGTCACTAATTGTTTTTTCTCCAAATGCTATGAAATTGACCAAAAACTTAAATCTGATGACAGCAGAGAAGAAGAGATGATCAATGGAACGCGAGGAGCGATACATATATACTATATACTGTACAGTATAGTACATATATATGTATATATAGTATATACTGCACAGTATAGTACATATATACATATATATGTACTATACTGTACAGTATATACTATATATGTATGTGTATATATATATATATATACGTATATATGTACTATACTGTACAGTATAGTACATATATATGTATATATAGTATATACTGTACAGTATAGTACATATATACGTATATATATATATATACATACATATATAGTATATACTGTATATATGTGAGAAAGTGAGTCAGAGCTGCAGAAGCGTTGCCGTGCACTGATTGTGCGTGTGCACGGCGCCGTGCACTGATGGGGATTAACAGCCGCGTGGTAACGAGCTCCAGGAAGTCTGAATTAGATAAAGATGGAGGAGTTAGGGTCAGTGGAGGAAACACCAGAGCAGGGGGAATGAGAGGGGGGAGCAGGGGGAATGAGAGGGGGGAACGCCAGAGGAGGGGAAATGAGAGGGGGGAATGCCAGAGCGGAGGGAATGAGAGGGGGGAATGCCAGAGCAGAGGGAATGGGGGGGGGGGGACAGAGCAGGGGGAATGAGAGGGGGGAACGCCAGAGCAGGGGAAATGAGAGGGGGGAATGCCAGAGCAGAGGGAATGAGAGGGGGGAATGCCAGAGCAGAGGGAATGAGAGGGGGGGGAACAGAGCAGGGGGAATGAGAGGGGGGAACACCAGACATGAGTCATGCAGCTCATGCAAGAAGGTGCCCTCCTCTTATTGGTCGGATCAGTCTGGGGGGCGGGAGCAAGAAGGTAAATACAGGAAGAAATATAGTTTTATCACCTCATTAAATATTAATCAGGACAAGATGGAGGCTGTCGGTGTGTGTGTGTGTTTCTGTGTGTGTGTGTGTGTGTTTCTGTGTGTGTGTGTGCGTGTGTGCATGCTCGGGGGTCGTTGTTGAAACAGTGTGACTAAAGATGAATTGCAGTTAATGGACAACAGATGGGACAGAGAGACAGTGTGTGTCCGTGTGTGTACGTGTGTGTGTCCATGTGTGTGTGTCTGTGTGTGTACGTGTGTGTGTATCCGTGTGTGTGTGTCTGTGTGTGTACGTGTGTGTGTGTCCGTGTGTATATGTGTGTGTGTGTCCGTGTGTGTACGTGTGTGTGTGTCCGTGTGTGTACGTGTGTGTGTCCGTGTGTGTGTGTGTGTGTGTGTGTGTGTGTATGTGTCTGTGTGTGTCTGTGTGTGTCTGTGTGTGTGTGTGTGTGTGTGTGTGTGTGTGTGTGTGTGTGTGTGTGTGTGTGTGCGTGTGCAGGTGTGTGTGTGTGTACGTGTGTGTGCAGGTGTGATGTAACCCGAGGCGACAGCAGACACACTTACTGATCCCAGGTCAGCCCCGGTGGTGACCTTTGACCTCAAGGCAGGAAGACCCCGACCACGGGGACACTAAGGTCTTCAGATAATATAATGTAATATAATATAATATAATATAATATAATATAATATAATATAATATAATATAATATATTATTATTTATTATTAGTGTGTGTGTGTGTGTGTGTGTGTGTCTGTCTGTGTGTGTGTGTGTCTCATTGTGTGTGTGTGTGTGTCTCTCATTCTGTGTGTGTATGTGTACGTGTGTGTGTCTGTGTGTGTGTTTGTGTGTGTGTGTGTCTCTCATTCTGTGTGTGTGTGTGTGTGTCTCATTCTGTGTGTGTGTGTGTGTGTGTGTGTCTCTCATTCTGTGTGTGTGTGTGTGTGTGTCTCTCATTCTGTGTGTGTGTGTGTGTCTCATTCTGTGTGTGTGTGTGTGTGTCTCATTCTGTGTGTGTTTGTGTGTGTGTGTGTGTGTGTCTCTCATTCTGTGTGTGTGTGTGTGTGTCTCATTCTGTGTGTGTGTGTGTGTGTCTCATTCTGTGTGTGTGTGTGTGTGTGTGTGTGTGTTGTTCTCTTTGATGATGTCACAGTTTGACAGTTTGAGAAGATACTGAGGTACTTTTACTCAAGTATTGCTTTCAAGTACTAAATTACCCCCAGGACCAATTAGACTCCAGTTAAGCCTCTGTTTCATCAACAAGTCATTATCCTGCAGGAAGAGACACACGCAGAGACACTCAGAGACACACAGAGACACTCAGAGACACACAGAGACACACTCAGAGAGACGCTCAGAGACACTAAGAGACACACTCAGAGACACACTCAGAGACACGCTCAGAGACACACTCAGAGACACGCTCAGAGACACGCTTTGAGACACTCAAAGACACACTCAGAGACACGCTCAGAGACACGCTCAGAGACACACTCAGAGACACGCTCAGAGACACACTCAGAGACACGCTCAGAGACACGCTTTGAGACACTCAAAGACACACTCAGAGACACGCTCAGAGAGACACTCAGAGACACTAAGAGACACACCCAGAGACACGCTCAGAGACACTCAGAGACACACGCAGACACACGCAGAGATATGCTCAGAGACACTCAGAGACACACTCAGAGACACTCAGAGACACACTCAAGAGACACGCTCAGAGACACACTCAGAGACACAATCAGAGACACACTCAGAGACACTCAGAGACACACTCAGAGACACGCTCAGAGACACTCAGAGACACACTCAGAGACACTCAGAGACACTCAGGGACACACTCAGAGACACCCAGGGACACACTCAGAGACACTCAGAGACACTCAGGGACACACTCAGAGACACGCTCAGAGACACGCTCAGAGAGACGCTCAGAGACACTAAGAGACACACTCAGAGACACGCTCAGAGACACACTCAGAGACACTCAGAGAGACACACAGAGACACTCAGAGACACACTCAGAGACACGCTTAGAGACACACTCAAAGACACACTCAGAGAGACGCTCAGAGACACTCAGAGACACTCAGAGACACACTCAGAGACACGCTCAGAGATACGCTCAGAGACACGCTCAGAGACACGTTCAGAGACACGCTCAGAGACACTCAGAGATACGCTCAGAGACAGACTCAGAAAATCATGGTAGCAGCTGTCACCATGGTCCCGCTACACGTCCTGCGATGCCGTGTTCATCCTGCTACGTCCTGCTATGTCCTGCTACGTCCTGCTGTGCTCTGCGGTGCCCTGCTACGTCCTGCTACATCCTGCTGTGCCCCGCTAGGTCCTGCTACGTCCTGCTACATCCTGCGGTGCCCTGCTACGTCCTGCGGTGCCCTGCTGTGCCCTGCTACGTCCTGCGGTGCCCTGCTGTGCCCTGCTACGTCCTGCGGTGCCCTGCTGTGCCCTGCTACGTCCTGCGGTGCCCTGCTGTGCCCTGCTACGTCCTGCGGTGCCCTGCTGTGCCCTGCTACGTCCTGCTGGTCCTTGTAATGCCCACAGTGTCCTGCTATGCCATGAACTACTACAAAGAACTACTACATACTACTATTTTTTGTGACTGTTATTGCCACTCTTCATTCTAGAACTGTTGGGTCCTTGTAAATTATGGACTGTGGTCTAGACCTCCTCTATCTGGTCTAGACCTGCTCTATCTGGTCTAGACCTACTCTATCTGGTCTAGACTTGCTCTATCTGTAAAGTGTCTCGAGATAACTCTTGTTATGAATTGATACTATAAATAAAATTGAATTGAATTGAATTGAACTCAGGGACACACTCAGAGACACTCAGGGACAGACACTATTAACCCTGAACACTTTTATTTGTGAAGGGTCTTTGGGGAGTGGTCTTTAGTGCTTCAGGTCTTTGGTTTTTGGACTCTGAGAGGTCTTTAGTGTTTCAGGTCTTTGGATTTGGACTATGAGAGGTCTTTAGTGCCGCAGGTCTTTGGTTTTTGGACTCTCAGGGGCCTTTAGTGCCTCAGGTCTTTGGTTTTTGGACTCTGAAGGGCCTTTAATGTCTCAGGTCTTTGGTTTTTGGACTCTCAGGGGCCTTTAGAGCCTCAGGTCTTTGGTTTTGGACTCTGAGGGGCCTTTAGTGTCTCAGGTCTTTGGTTTTGGGGAGTGAAGGGTCTTTAGTGGTTCAGGTCTTTGGTTTTGGACTCTGAGAGGTGTTTAGTGCCTCAAGTCTTTGGTTTTGGACTCTGAGGGGCCTTTAGTGCCTCAGGTCTTTGGTTTTGGGGAGTGAAGGGTCTTTAGTGCCTCAGGTCTTTTGTTTTCAGGGAGTGAAGGGTCTTTAGTGCCTCAGGTCTTTGGTTTTTGGACTCTGAGGGGCCTTTAGTATCTCAGGTCTTTGGTTTTTGGACTCTGAGGGTTCTTTAGTGCCTCAGGTCTTTGGTTTTTGGGGAGTGAAGGGCCTCGTTGAGATGGAGAGTCTCTGTTAATGAGTGGCGGCTCCATTCAGCTCGTTGTAAATTCCTCCACATTGTTCTCAATTTGTTTCTTTCTGGTCATTGTCTCAGAGACTAAAGCTCTCCTCTTCTCCTCCTCTTCATCCTCCTCTTCATCTTCCTCTTCTCCTCTTCATCCTCCTCTTCTCCTCTGACTAGCTTTACAGCAGCGATCTCTTTTTAACGCCTGGATGACGGATTCACTGCTCTGCTTCAGCAGCGCGTCTCCTTCAGCGCTCTTATTGTGGAAGAAAAAAATGGACAAAGTACCCGGGCATTAAAGGGCAGAATACCCCTTTAAAGTACCCGGGCATTAACGGGCAGAATACCCCTTTAAAGTACCCGGGCATTAACGGGCAGAATACCCCTTTAAAGTACCGGGCATTAACGGGCAGAATACCCCTTTAAAGTACCCGGGCATTAACGGGCAGAATACCCCTTTAAAGTACCCGGGCATTAAAGGGCAGAATACCCCTTTAAAGTACCCGGGCATTAACGGGCAGAATACCCCTTTAAAGTACGCGGGCATTAACGGGCAGAATACCCCTTTAAAGTACCCGGGCATTAACGGGCAGAATACCCCTTTAAAGTACCCGGGCATTAACGGGCAGAATACCCCTTTAAAGTACCCGGGCATTAAAGGGCAGAATACCCTTTAAAGTACCGGGCATTAACGGGCAGAATACCCCTTTAAAGTACCCGGGCATTAACGGGCAGAATACCCCTTTAAAGTACCCGGGCATTAACGGGCAGAATACCCCTTTAAAGTACCCGGGCATTAACGGGCAGGATACCCCTTTAAAGTACCCGGGCATTAACGGGCAGGATACCCCTTTAAAGTACCCAGGCATTAACGGGCAGAATACCCCTTTAAAGTACCCGAGCATTAACTGGCAGAATACCCCTTTAAAGTACCGGGCATTAACGGGCAGAATACCCCTTTAAAGTACCGGGCATTAACGGGCAGAATACCCCTTTAAAGTACCGGGCATTAACGGGCAGAATACCCCTTTAAAGTACCGGGCATTAACGGGCAGAATACCCTTTAAAGTACCCGGGCATTAACGGGCAGAATACCCCGTTAAAGTACCCGGGCATTAAAGGGCAGAATACCCCTTTAAAGTACCCGGGCATTAAAGGGCAGAATACCCCTTTAAAGTACCCGGGCATTAAAGGGCAGAATACCCCTTTAAAGTACCCGGGCATTAAAGGGCAGAATACCCCTTTAAAGTACCCGGGCATTAACGGGCAGAATACCCCTTTAAAGTACCCGGGCATTAACGGGCAGAATACCCCTTTAAAGTACTGCCAAATACTACAACATTTTTCTAAGATATTTTCAGACGTTTTTGTACCTTTGATGCTTTTTTTCTGTGTGTGTGTGTGTGTGTGTGTGTGTGTGTGTGTGTGTGTGTGTGTGGACAGGTAGAAGTGGACGATGAAGGACTCTTACAGCAGAGTGAAGAGGGCTCTGATGATCTCTGAGAGGATTAACGCTCCGTCACCTCCAACACACACGCACGCACGCACGCACGCACACACACACACACACACACACACACACACACACACACACACACACACAGCGCCCCGGGGCATGTTGGGAGGTCAGTTAGTTTTCCTTTAAAAGCCCAGAGAGGCAGAACAGAGTCACAGGAAAGTGTCAATCAAGAGAGCAGCCGAGCAGCATGAACACACACACACACACACACACACACACACACACACACACACATACACACACACACAGACGCACACACACACACACACACACACACACACACACACTCAGACACACACAGTGGGAATTAAATTGATCTGATTGGCTTTTAGCTCTCAAACTACTCATTTTTAGTTTTTCTGACCCTCAGGTATGCGTATGTGTGTGTGCGTGTGTCTGTGTGGGGGGGGTCAGGTATGAGGTCCCCCCCAGATAGAGATCAGGAAACTGAGCCTCCTCTCTCCTCTCTCTCTGCTGTAAACAGATGGGAGTTTCTGCCCTCTGCTCTCTCTGCTCTGCAAGATAACCTCTGACTCCCCCGTGCCACTGATTGCACCTGTAACCCCCACTGGGGCAGAGTAGAGTTTCATCCTGTCACCCTCAGCAGACCTCTGCTCCTCACTAACTGCTTCATTCAGCTCTCCGTACGTTGTTCAGATTTTATATTATATTATATATGTACTGTGTGTGTCTGTGTGCATATGTGTGTGTGTATGTGTGCACGTGTGTGTCTGTTAATGTTTATATGTGTGTCTGTGTTTGAGTGTGTGTGTGTATTTGTGTGTCTGTGTTTGAGTGTGTGTATATATGTGTGTGTCTGTTTGAGTGTATGTGTGTGTATGTGTATTTGTGTGTATCTCTGTTTGAGTGTGTGTGTATATGTATGTGTGTGTCTGTGTTTGAGTGTGTGTCTGTGTGTGAGTGAGTGTGTGTGTATGTGTGTGTGTCTGTGTGAGAGTGTGTGTGTATGTGTGTGTGAGTCTGTGTGTGAGTGTGTGTGTATGTGTGTGTGTCTGTGTGTATGTGTGTGTGTCTGTGTGTATGTGTGTGTGTCTTGTTTGGGTGTGAGTGTGTGTGTATACGTATGTGTGTGTCTGTGTTTGAGTGTGTGTATGTGTGTGTCTGTGTGTGAGTGTGTGTGTATGTGTGTGAGTGTGTGTGTGTGTGTGTGAGTGTGTGTGTGTGTGTGTGTGTGTGTGTGTGTGTGTGTCTGTGTGTGAGTGTATCTGTGTGTGAGTGTGTGTGTAAGTGTGTGTCTGTGTGTGAGTGTGTGTGTGTCTGTGTGTGTGTGTGTGTGTGTGTGAGTGTGTGTGTCTGTGTGTGAGAGTGTGTGTGTGTCTGTGTGTCTGTGTGTGAGTGTGTGTGTGTGTCTGTGTGTGAGTGTGTGTGTCTGTGTGTGTGCCTGTGTGTGGGAGTGTGTGTCTGTGTGTGAGTGTGTGTGTCTGTGTGTGAGTGTGTGTGTGTGTCTGTGTGTGTGAGTGTGTGTATGTGTGTGAGTGTGTGTGTCTGTGTGTGAGTGTGTGTGTGTATGTGTGTGAGTGTGTCTGTGTGTGAATGTGTGTGTCTGTGTGTGAATGTGTGTGTCTCTGTGTGAGTGTGTGTCTGTCTGTGTGTGTGTGTGTGTGTGTGTGTGTGTGAGTGTGTGTCTGTGTGTCTGTGTGTGTCTATGTGAGTGTGTGTGTGTGTGTGAGTGTGTGAGTGTGTGTGTGTCTGTGTGTGTCTATGTGAGTGTGTGTGTGTGTGTGTGAGTGTGTGTGAGTGTGTGTGTGTCTGTGTGTGTCTATGTGAGTGTGTGTGTGTCTTGTTTTCCACAATCACCATGAAATTCTTAGAGTCCACACGGCGAGTCACCCAGAGGCGCCCCCTGCAGGGGTTTTGGGGGTCGTGTCCCGGGTGAACCTCTGACCCCCAACGCTCCCAAAAGACTGAAGCAATTTCCAGAGCAATAAATGGTTTCCACGGCGACGGCGGCCAGCGCTCTCACAATGTCCTGCAGCGATTTATGGAGCCGAGCTTCTTCTTCTCTAATATTCACCCTGGATAATATATAGTGCTGGTGTGTGTGTGTGTGTGTGTGTGTGTGTGTGTGTGTGTGTGTGTAGTGACGGCCCTTTCAGACACCGTTAAATTTAGCCAATGAAAAGCGAGGCGACAGGTAGCAGGACGTGGACACTATGAATATTATTATGAGTTAAAAAGAATAAAGATAAAACGTCATTATAAAAAATAAAGGTGGATTTAATATTTTAGCCTCCGACTTTCTTCCTAAAATACTTTTATTTTGAAATGTCTCCACATCTCTCCTCCAGCCTCAGACTTTCTTTGGCTCTGCAGCTGAACAACAAACTCCCTCTCTCCTCTCCTCTCCTCTCCTCTCCTCTCCTCTCCTCTCCTCTCCTCTCCCATCTTTTCCTCCCTTCTTCTCCTCTCCTCTCCCATCCTTTCCTCCCTTCTTCTCCTCTCCTCTCCCCTCCTTTCCTACCCTCTTCTTCTCTCCCGTCCTTTCCTCCCTTCTTCTCCTCTCCTCTCCTCTCCCATCTTTTCCTCCCTTCTTCTCCTCTCCTCTCCCGTCCTTTCCTCCCTTCTTCTCCTCTCCCCTCCTTTCCTCCCCTCTTCTTCTCTCCCGTCCTTTCCTCCCTTCTTCTCCTCTCCTCTCCCCTCCTTTCCTCCCCTCTTCTTCTCTCCCGTCCTTTCCTCCCTTCTTCTTCTCTCCTCTCCCATCCTTTCCTCCCTTCTTCTTCTCTCCCCTCCTTTCCTGCCTTCTTCTCCTCTCCCATCTTTTCCTCCCTTCTTCTTCTCTCCTCTCCTTTCCTCCCTTTTTCTCCTCTCCCCTCCTTTCCTCCCCTCTTCTTCTCTTCTCTCCTCTCCCGTCCTTTCCTCCTTTCTTCTTCTCTCCCCTCTTGTCCACTCCTCTCCTTCCCCCTCCTCTCTTCCCCTCTTCTTCTCTCCTCTATTCCCTCCTCCTCTCCACCCTTCTCCTCCTCCCCCACTCTCTCCCCTCCCCTCTCCTCTCCTTTCCTCCCTTCTTCTCCTCTCCCGTCCTTTCCTCCCTTCTTCTTCTCTCCTCTCCCCTCCTTTCCTGCCTTCTTCTCCTCTCCCGTCCTTTCCTCCCTTCTTCTTCTCTCCCGTCCTTTCCTCCCTTCTTCTTCTCTTCTCTCACCTCTTCTCCGCTCCTCTCCTTCCCCTCTCCTTTCCTCCCTTCTTCTTCTCTCCCGTCCTTTCCTCCCTTCTTCTCCTCTCCCGTCCTTTCCTCCCTTCTTCTTCTCTCCCCCCCCCTCTCCTCCTCCCCCCCTCTCACCCTAACACAACAATCAGAGCTTCCAGCAGAATGTCTCTAAATCCTGCATGGAGCGACGTATAAACCAGAGCTTGGAGTCGTCGTGGTCGTCGTGGTCGTCGTGGTCGTCGTGGTCGTCGTGGTCGCGTGGTCGGGCGTGGTCGGCGTGGTCCTGGTCGGTCGTGGTCGTCGTGGTCGGCGTGGTCCTGGTCGGTCGTGGTCGTCGTGGTCGGCGTGGTCCTGGTCGGTCGTGGTCGTCGTGGTCGGCGAGGTCGTCGTGGTCGGCGTGGTCGGCGTGGTCCTGGTCGTCGTGGTCGTCGTGGTCGGCGAGGTCGTCGTGGTCGGCGTGG
>JABXJD010000550.1:122500-127500 GCA_013375575.1 Percina caprodes | reverse complement strand
ACCTCCCCAAATATCTCCCCATACACCCACCAAAATCTCCCCCATACACCCACCAACACCTCCCCCAATATCTCCCCCATACACCCACCAATATCTCCCCCAATATCTCCCCCATACACCCACCAACACCTCCCCCAATATCTCCCCCTAACTCCCCCCTAAAACCTACACATGTCAGTTGTTTTTCATGATTGTGGACTTGTTTGATCCCAGTTTCTCAACCTGAGGCTCGGGGTCCGTCACGGGGCCCATGATGAGCAGACGGGCTCTGAAAGGTCATGTGACCTTGTGTTCATGTCGTGACCTCTGGGGGGGTCCGACCCCGGAGGTTGGGAACCTCTGGGAGTCACAACTCTTCTTCATGAAAACAAAGAAACGTTTTCTCACTAACAACAGAAATAATAATAAGAATAATAATAATAACAAATACATATAATATACATATATATATACATATACATACATATATATATATATACATACATACATACATACATACATATATATATATATATATATATATATATATATATATATATATATATATATATATATATATATATATATATATATATTTTAACTCTCAATCATCCGATCTGCGTCTTCTTCCAAACTTTCCCAGACGTCTAATTTCTTTCTCATTCCCTTTATTCAAACACTTCTAAAGCCCTTGGCCCCCTCCCCTCCTCCTCCCACCCAACACGGCCCTAATCCCCCACCCAACACGGCCCTAATCCCCCACCCCACCCCACCCAACACGGCCCTAATCCCCCCCCTAATCCCCCCTCTCTTTCTCCGTGGGGATCAGGGCAGATTTGGGCCGATGATGCAGTCGTGTGAGCGAACGCCTCGAGGCTTTCATCAGCAGCTGCAGGGTCACGCTGGATCACAGCCGGGACGCAGTCCAGGGTCGGGATCTCACTGATCTCACACTGATCTCACATCACCCACTGATCTCACACTGATCTCACATCACCCAGTGATCTCACACTGATCTCACACTGATCTCACATCACCCGCTGATCTCACACTGATCTCACATCACCCACTGATCTCACACTGATCTCACATCACCCAGTGATCACCCACTGATCTCACACTGATCTCACATTCTTTTATTTAAAGGTGAATTTAAGACTGAAGCAACTGGTCTCTATCTCTCCCCCAATCTCCCCCAAACACCCCCTAAAACCTCACACAATCTCCCCCAAACACCCCCTAAAACCTCACACAATCTCCCCCAAACACCCCCTAAAACCTCACACAATCTCCCCAAACACCCCCTAAACCTCACACAATCTCCCCAAACACCCCCTAAAACCTCACACAATCTCCCCCAAACACCCCCTAAAACCTCACACAATCTCCCCCAAACACCCCCTAAAACCTCACACAATCTCCCCCAAACACCCCTAAACCTCACACAATCTCCCCCAAACACCCCCTAAAACCTCACACAATCTCCCCAAACACCCCTAAACCTCACACAATCCCCCAAACACCCCCTAAAACCTCACAATCCCCCAAACACCCCTAAACCTCACACAATCCCCCCCAAACACCCCCTAAACCTCACACAATCTCCCCCAAACACCCCTTAAAACCTCACACAATCCCCCAAACACCCCTAAACCTCACACAATCTCCCCCAAACACCCCTTAAAACCTCACACAATCTCCCCCAAACACCCCTTAAAACCTCACACAATCTCCCCCAAACACCCCCTAAAACCTCACACAATCTCCCCAAAGCAGAGTCATCAGACTGGAGCGACTGGTCTTTGTCACCTGGAGATGTTTCCACATGAGGAGATGATGAAGAGGAGGCGATGAAGAGGAGGTGATGAAGAGGAGGCGATGAAGAGGAGGCGATGAAGAGGAGGTGATGAAGAGGAGGCTATGAAGAGGAGGTGATGAAGAGGAGGTGATGAAGAGGAGGAGATGAAGAGAAGGTGATGAAAAGGAGGAGATGAAGAGGAGGTGATGAAGAGGAGGCTATGAAGAGGAGGTGATGAAGAGGAGGAGATGAAGAGGAGGCTATGAAGAGGAGGTGATGAAGAGGAGGAGATGAAGAGGAGCAGGTGAGAACGGCAGAAAATGATCACATGACACCGTTTGACCCGCAGACAGAGCCATCTGTTGCTCTCACACACACACACACACACACACACACACACACACACACACATAAAGACACACGCACAACCAGACACACACACACAGACACACAGACACACACACACACATACACACACACACAGACCCTAACCCAATCTCCATCTCGATTGCTTCACGCTGCCTCAAGATAGCAATAGAATGCACCTGAACACACCTCCCTGTAAGACCAGAATGCACCTGAACACACCTCCCTGTTAGACCAGAATGCACCTGAACACACCTCCCTGTTAGACCAGAATGCACCTGAACACACCTCCCTGTTAGACCAGAATGCACCTGAACACACCTCCCTGTTAGACCAGGATGCCCCTGAACACACCTCCCTGTAAGACCAGAATGCACCTGAACACACCTCCCTGTTAGACCAGGATGCACCTGAACACACCTCCCTGTTAGACCAGAATGCACCTGAACACACCTCCCTGTTAGACCAGGATGCACCTGAACACACCTCCCTGTAAGACCAGGATGCACCTGAACACACCTCCCTGGTCTTTACACTGCGCTGGGTGCGAGACAGAACCCTGAAGGAAAGTACTGGAGTAAATGTCCTTTGTTACATTCCACTGCTGATCGCCACCCCCCCGTGGCCCCCCCAGCCTGCGTCCCTCTGGCCCCTGCGCCCCCCACGTTCCCTGAGGCCCCCTCAGACCTCTTGTGACTGACACAAGAGGCCGCCGAGGAAAACACGTGAACACAAAGGCCTTTCTCTGCAGACACAGGAATCAGCCGACTGTCAAGTGTGGAGAGGAGACTCTGAATGGACAGAGAGACAGATAAGTGTGAGGTCTGGGGGGGAGGAGGAGGGTAAGGGGGTCGGGGGGGGGGAGGTCTGAGGGGGAGAGGGGGCCAGAGAGGGGATAGGGGGTCTAAGGACGGTCCTGAAACCAGAGGGACGGTTCAAACTGCAGCTACATCTGCATCATCTGCAGCTATGTCTCAGGCCAAACTGGGGGGAGGAGAGGTCTGAGGGGGAGGAGGGGGGAGAGGTCTGAGGGGGAGGAGGGGGGAGAGGTTTGAGGGGGGAGAGAGGTCTGAGGGGGAGGAGGGGGGGAGAGAGGTCTGAGGGGGGGAGAGGCTGATCTGAAAACGGCGAGATATCCGAGATTTTTTTTCATATTTTTTAACATTGTATTTGTTTGGGTGGATGGAGAAGGGGGGGCACCTACCTACAGCTACACACCAGCAGCTACACACCTGCAGCTACACACCAGCAGCTACACACCTGCAGCTACACACCTGCAGCTACACACCAGCAGCTACACACCTGCAGCTACACACCTGCAGCTACACACCAGCAGCTACACACCTGCAGCTACACACCAGCAGCTACACACCTGCAACTACACACCTACAGCTACACACCTGCAGCTACACACCAGCAGCTACACACCTGCAGCTACACACCAGCAGCTACACACCTGCAGCTACACACCTGCAGCTACACACCAGCAGCTACACACCTACAGCTACACACCTACAGCTACACACCAGCAGCTACACACCTACAGCTACACACCTGCAGCTACACACCTGCAGCTACACACCTACAGCTACACACCAGCAGCTACACACCTACAGCTACACACCAGCAGCTACACACCTACAGCTACAGACCTGCAGCTACACACCAGCAGCTACACACCTACAGCTACACACCTGCAGCTACACACCAGCAGCTACACACCTGCAGCTACACACCTGCAGCTACACACCTGCAGCTACACACCTGCAGCTACACACCAGCAGCTACACACCTACAGCTACACACCAGCAGCTACACACTTACAGCTACACACCAGCAGCTACACACTTACAGCTACACACCTGCAGCTACACACCAGCAGCTACACACCTGCAGCTACAGACCTGCAGCTACACACCTGCAGCTACACACCTGCAGCTACACACCAGCAGCTACACACCTGCAGCTACACACCTGCAGCTACACACCAGCAGCTACACACCTACAGCTACACACCGGCAGCTACACACCTACAGCTACACACCTACAGCTACACACCTACAGCTACACACCTACAGCTACACACCTACAGCTACAGACCTGCAGCTACACACCTGCAGCTACACACCTGCAGCTACACACCAGCAGCTACACACCTGCAGCTACACACCAGCAGCTACACACCAGCAGCTACACACCTGCAGCTACACACCAGCAGCTACACACCTGCAGCTACACACCAGCAGCTACACACCTGCAGCTACACACCATCTCAACCCGTTGACTTCAGACTTTGATTCATTTTCAGTTTATTTTGTTTTTTTCAACATTTTCCGTCTTTCTTGCTGTGTTTTTCAACGTTTTGTCCGTGTTGTGGGGTTTTGTGCGTCCCGGGTGCAGGGCGGTGCTGCTGGAGGCCCTTCTTTGGGGGGATGGGGTGGGGGGGGCAGTCCACCAACAGAGCTGAATGGACATTGTGGGGGTCACAAAGACTCGCTGGTCTCAATGGGTCGAGACAAAGGCCGAGGACCACGGAGAGAGAAGCAGCACTCCAGTCTGAGGGACTCGTCATCAATCAGCCCATCAGCCCTGATTTACATGTCACAGACATCAATCACCCCCCCACTCTGAAGGAATGTCCCCGAACACTCAGGCCCCGTCTTACACTCCACTTATGGACGTGTTTTTCAACGCTTTTGTCCTTTTTTTCCATGTTTATCTGTTGCCTTTTTCTATCGCTAGTGTTAGCTGCTAACGGGAAAGACCCGGAGGTCTGGGTACCTGCAGATAAATGTCTCCAGGACTTGGAGGTCTGCAGATGAATGTCTCCAGGACCCGGAGGTCTGGGTACCTGCAG
>JABXJD010000550.1:115000-117500 GCA_013375575.1 Percina caprodes | reverse complement strand
TCAGATATTATAACATCAGATATCATAACATCAGATATTATAACATCAGATATCATAACATCAGATATAATAACATCAGATATCATAACATCAGATAATATCATATCATAACATCAGATAATATTATAACATAACATCAGATATCATAACATCAGATATTATAACATAACATCAGATATCATAACATCAGATATCATAACATCAGATAATATCATAACATCAGATATCATAACATCAGATATCATAACATCAGATAATATCATAACATCAGATATCATAACATCAGATATCATAACATCAGATATAATAACATCAGATATCATAACATCAGATAATATCATAACATCAGATATCATAACATCAGATATCATAACATCAGATATCATAACATCAGATATCATAACATCAGATATAATAACATCAGATATCATAACATCAGATAATATCATAACATCAGATATCATAACATCAGATAATATCATAACATCAGATATCATAACATCAGATATAATAACATCAGATATCATAACATCAGATATCATAACATCAGATATCATAACATCAGATAATATCATAACATCAGATATCATAACATCAGATAATATCATAACATCAGATAATATAACATCAGATAACATAACATCAGATATCATAACATCAGATAATATCATAACATCAGATATCATAACATCAGATATCATAACATCAGATATCATAACATCAGATAATATCATAACATCAGATAATATCATAACATCAGATATCATAACATCAGATATCATAACATCAGATATCATAACATCAGATATCATAACATCAGATAATATCATAACATCAGATAATATCATAACATCAGATATCATAACATCAGATAATATCATAACATCAGATAATATAACATCAGATAATATCATAACATCAGATAATATAACATCAGATAACATAACATCAGATATCATAACATCAGATAATATCATAACATCAGATAATATCATAACATCAGATATCATAACTTCAGATAATATAACATCAGATATAACATCAGACAGTAATGTACAACAGAATAAATGTGTATGTTATGTGTATATATTTATATATTTTAGACCAGGACAGACTTTCTACTTTCACTTTGATCACATTTCATTTCTCTTCTTCTTCTTCTTCTTCTTCTTCTTCTTCTTCAGCGCAGTCCTACTTCTACTCTAACTAAAGTACATAGAGGAACACATGGAAACATATATAGAAACATATATAGAAACATATATAGAGACATATAGAAACATATATAGAAACATATATAGAACATGTGAAGCTCTGATGAGGAGTGTGTGTCTGGGTCTGGGGGCAGAGCCTGAAGTAAAGTGAGTGTGTGGCCCCCCCTGCTGGTCACAGTCAGCGTTACACCTGCTCCTTCATTCAGGGTTAGACATTAATGGGAATATGTGAAATATGTACATCAAAGCCTTCATAACTTCATAACCAGAACCACTCATCCCTCTCTTATACTGGAACCGGATAAGGAACCAGAACCACTCATCCCTCTCTTATACTGGAACCGGACAAGGAACCAGAACCACTCATCCCTCTCTTATACTGGGACTGGATAAGGAACCAGAACCACTCATCCCTCTCTTATACTGGAACTGGATAAGGAACCAGAACCACTCATCCCTCTCTTATACTGGAACTGGATAAGGAACCAGAACCACTCATCCCTCTCTTATACTGGGACCGGACGAGGAACCAGAACCACTCATCCCTCTCTTATACTGGGACTGGATAAGGAACCAGAACCACTCATCCCTCTCTTATACTGGGACTGGACGAGGAACCAGAACCACTCATCCCTCTCTTATACTGGAACTGGATAAGGAACCAGAACCACTCGTCCCTCTCTTATACTGGGACTGGACGAGGAACCAGAACCACTCATCCCTCTCTTATACTGGAACTGGATAAGGAACCAGAACCACTCATCCCTCTCTTATACTGGAACTGGACGAGGAACCAGAACCACTCATCCCTCTCTTATACTGGAACTGGATAAGGAACCAGAACCACTCATCCCTCTCTTATACTGGGACTGGACGAGGAACCAGAACCACTCATCCCTCTCTTATACTGGAACCGGATAAGGAACCAGAACCACTCATCCCTCTCTTATACTGGAACTGGATAAGGAACCAGAACCACTCATCCCTCTCTTATACTGGAACTGGATAAGGAACCAGAACCACTCATCCCTCTCTTATACTGGAACTGGATAAGGAACCAGAACCACTCATCCCTCTCTTATACTGGAACTGGACGAGGAACCAGAACCACTCATCCCTCTCTTATACTGGAACTGGATAAGGAACCAGAACCACTCATCCCTCTCTTATACTGGGACTGGACGAGGAACCAGAACCACTCATCCCTCTCTTATACTGGAACCGGATAAGGAACCAGAACCACTCATCCCTCTCTTATACTGGAACTGGATAAGGAACCAGAACCA
>JABXJD010000550.1:107500-110000 GCA_013375575.1 Percina caprodes | reverse complement strand
GGACACTGGGACGCTGGATGTATGGGACGCTGGGACGCTGGGTGCATGGGATGCTGGATGTATGGGACGCTGGGACACTGCAACGCTGGGTGCATGGGACGCTGGGTGTATGGGACGCTGGGTGTATGGGACACTGGGTGTATGGGACACTGGGTGTATGGGACGCTGGGACACTGGGTGTATGGGACGCTGGATGTATGGGACGCTGGGACACTGCAACGCTGGGTGCATGGGACGCTGGGTGTATGGGACGCTGGGTGTATGGGACACTGGGTGTATGGGACGCTGGGACACTGGGTGTATGGGACGCTGGATGTATGGGACGCTGGGACACTGCAACGCTGGGTGTATGGGACGTTGGGACACTGGGACGCTGGGTGTATGGGACGCTGGGTGTATGGGACACTGGGTGTATGGGACGCTGGGACACTGCAACGCTGGGTGTATGGGACGTTGGGACACTGGGACGCTGGGTGTATGGGACGCTGGGTGTATGGGACACTGGGTGTATGGGACGCTGGGACACTGCAACGCTGGGTGTATGGGACGTTGGGACACTGGGACGCTGGGTGTATGGGACGCTTGGTGTATGGGACGCTTGGTGTATGGAAAGCTGGGTGTATGGGACGCTGGGTGTATGGAAAGCTGGGTGCATGGGACGCTGGGACACTGGGACGCTGGGTGCATGGAAAGCTGGGTGCATGGGATGCTGGGTAAATGGGACGCTGGGTGTATGGAACGCTGGGTGTATGGGACGTCCCAGGTTACCTTCTTGTCTTTGAGCAGCAGCAGTTTGTGGTTGCTGATCTGGAACGTCCTCTCCTGGAACCTGGTCCCCTGGAGCAGCTTCGGTGGTTCCTCACGACACTTCAGCAGCCCAATCTTCATGATCTCACTCTTATAGGCTGGACACAGAGACACAGAGACACAGAGACAAAGACAGACACAGAGACAGACAGAGAAACACAGAGACAAAGACAGAGAGAGAGAGACACAGAGACAAAGACAGACAGAGAGACACAGAGAGAGATGCGCTCAGTCTAAAAGCTGACAGATCAGAACTCTGTGTGTGTGTCTGTGTGTGTGTGTATCTGTGTATGTGTGTGTGTGTATCTGTGTGTGTGTGTGTGTGTGTCTGTGTGTGTGTGTCCTACAGGTGAGGATGTTGACCCCGTCTCCTTTAGGGACCCTCTTCACCAGCAGGAAGGCGGAGCTGGGGTCGGCCATCTTGCACCACTGCAGCGCCTGCTCCAGGACTTTCTCTTTGGGGTGTAACGGGCGCTCTGACAACAACAACAACAACAACAACAACAACAGCTGTCACTGAAACGCCCCACGCTCCCTGAACGCACCAGCAGGACACTCAACTGCAGTCACATGAAACACAGAGACTAAATAAGGGGAAAAGAAAGACAGGGAGACAAAGGACGAGAGAAAGACGGCTGAAAAACACAAGAAGTGAAGAACAGTCAGAAAAAACTTTAAAAACATAAAATTAACAACTAAAATGTAGAAAAATACAGGAAAAAATGCAAAAATCACACGTTTAATTGCAGGCGTCACGACTCAACAAGTTAGAAAGACAGAAAGATACAGAGAGACAGACAGACAGACAGACAAAGAGAGACACAGACAGAGACAGAGAAACAGGTGTGTTGCTGTCTCACCCAGCTGTCCGTCCTCGATAGCCTCAAACGTCATCCAGACGTCTCTGTCCCCAGCCGGGATGTTCCTCATATACAGAACCTGATTGGTCAGTTCCTCAGCGCACATGGTGGGAGACACCTGCAGGGTCCCATGACACAGACACTGGTTAAAGTGACAGAAATATGAATGGAGTCTGGTGAGGACACCCTAACCCTACTGTCGCCGCGGTGACAGATGTGTATAATGATCCAATATTAGATATTAAGCTCCATTTTAGTCCTTCTTATGACTCGCAGACAACACAGTCACGTAAAGCCTCTGGTATGGTTGTTACCGTAGCAACACTGCCTCAAAACTAAAGGTCAGATTTCAGGCACACCAAACTCCATTCATATTTCTGTCACTTTAATAGGTAACTTATTCTTTAGTATATATCAACCTGGACTCTATGTCTCCGTGTTTCTGTATCTAATAATAATCTCTGAAACTGGTCCAGTATTGGAGGGGGGGGGACAGTAGCTAAGTCCGGAGGGTCTACATACTGTATAAATTAAATTGATTATTAACCAAGAAATGTTCAGCCTCAGTCAGCGTCTACTAAAGTTTCTGTTGTTGTTGCTGACAGACTCAGGATATTATTAACACATTATTTACACTCTATACACACTAAAAGTAGTGATTATTTACATGGAGTCTGGTGGAGATATGCTGCTCTATACACGCTAAAAGTAGTGATTATTTACATGGAGTCTGGTGGAGATATGCTGCTCTATACACACTAAAAGTAGTGATTATTTACATGGAGTCTGGTGGAGATATGCTGCTCTATACACACTAAAAGTAGTGATTATTT
>JABXJD010000550.1:97500-105000 GCA_013375575.1 Percina caprodes | reverse complement strand
TAATATTATACTGTATATTATTATATATTATTATACTGTATATTATCATATATTAATATTAGATATTAATATATATTATATATTAATATTATACTATATATTATTATTATTATCCGTCTGAACATGACGGGACACCCGGGGTTAAAGCAGCGATGACCATGACACCCTGAACGTGTTACACAGGACTTCAGACAGGAAGAGACATGAGGGACTGACTGGCGGCGCTCTGCCAGAGGGGGTGCAGGTCGGCCATGACGACGGGGTCCTCCACCTCCCTGAAGAACCTCTTCAGGACGTCCGTCACGTCCTCGATGAAGTGGTCTCCGATCCGCAGCTTCACGTTACGCGCGTCGCTGCGGAACTCGTCCATCAGCAGCTTGATCCGGGATCTGGATCCGTTCTTCCTGTAGATCCCCTCGTGGCCCAGACCTGGACACACAACATGCACCCTTAATATATCTATATATATATCTATATATATATAGATAGATGGATAGATAGATAGATAGATAGATAGATAGATAGATAGATAGATAGATAGAGGTATTACTGTAGGACTGACCGTACTGCGTGATGAAGGCGAGGCAGCTGTCTACGATGATGGGGACCCCGTTCCTGCTCAGCTGCTGGTCTCTCAGGGAGTTCCCTTTCCCCCCCGACGCTCGCTGGATGTCCGAGAACCACAGAGAGAAATCCGTCCTCCCCACGCCCTGCAGGTGCAGAGTCCTGCACCAGGGACAGACAGGAAGTTACATCACCAGGGAGGGAGACAGGCAGGAAGTTACATCATCAGGGAGACAGACAGGAAGTTACATCACCAGGGACACAGACAGGAAGTTAAATCACCAGGGACACAGACAGGAAGTTACATCACCAGGGACACAGACAGGAAGTTAAATCACCAGGGACACAGACAGGAAGTTACATCACCAGGGACACAGACAGGAAGTTATATCATCAGGGAGACAGGCAGGATGTTACATCACCAGGGACAGACAGGAAGTTACATCACCAGGGACACAGACAGGAAGTTACATCATCAGGGAGACAGGCAGGAAGTTACATCACCAGGGACACAGACAGGAAGTTACATCATCAGGGAGACAGGCAGGAAGTTACATCACCAGGGACAGACAGGAAGTTACATCATCAGGGAGACAGGCAGGAAGTTACATCACCAGGGACACAGACAGGAAGTTACATCATCAGGGAGACAGGCAGGAAGTTACATCACCAGGGACACAGACAGGAAGTTACATCATCAGGGAGATAGGCAGGAAGTTACATCACCAGGGACAGACAGGAAGTTACATCATCAGGGAGACAGGCAGGAAGTTACATCACCAGGGACACAGACAGGAAGTTACATCATCAGGGAGACAGGCAGGAAGTTACATCACCAGTTACATCATAGAAACGCTAACTTGGGATAAAAACAACCAGAAAGTCTTTGTCTCACCTTCCCTTCTCCACCAACACCAGGATGTCTTTCTTCTCGTTGTTCTCCGTCTCCGTGGCAACACCTTCAACACACACACACACACACGGACAGACAGACAGACACACAACTATTAACCCTAAAAACCCCTGTAGATAGTTACAGCTGTAGTGTATAATAGTGTGTAGTAGTGTGTAGTGGTGTGTAGTGGTGTGTAGTAGTGTATAATAGTGTGTAGTAGTGTGTAGTCGTGTGTAGTCGTGTGTAGTCGTGTGTAGTCGTGTGTAGTGGTGTGTAGTGGTGTGTAGTAGTGTGTAGTAGTGTGTAGTAGTGTGTAGTAGTGTGTAGTGGTGTGTAGTGGTGTGTAGTTGTGTGTAGTGGTGTGTAGTGGCGTGTAGTGGCGTGTAGTGGCGTGTAGTGGCGTGTAGTGGCGTGTAGTGGCGTGTAGTGGTGTGTAGTGGTGTGTAGTAGTGTGTAGTGGTGTGTAGTGGTGTGTAGTGGTGTGTAGTGGTGTGTAGTGGCGTGTAGTGGCGTGTAGTGGCGTGTAGTGGCGTGTAGTGGCGTGTAGTGGCGTGTAGTGGTGTGTAGTAGTGTGTAGTGGTGTGTAGTGGTGTGTAGTAGTGTGTAGTGGTGTGTAGTGGTGTGTAGTAGTGTGTAGTGGTGTGTAGTGGTGTGTAGTGGTGTGTAGTAGTGTGTAGTGGTGTGTAGTGGTGTGTAGTAGTGTGTAGTGGTGTGTAGTAGTGTGTAGTGGTGTGTAGTAGAGTGTAGTGGTGTGTAGTGGTGTGTAGTAGTGTGTAGTGGTGTGTAGTGGTGTGTAGTGGTGTGTAGTAGTGTGTAGTGGTGTGTAGTGGTGTGTAGTAGTGTGTAGTGGTGTGTAGTAGTGTGTAGTGGTGTGTAGTGGTGTGTAGTGGTGTGTAGTAGTGTGTAGTAGTGTGTAGTGGTGTGTAGTAGTGTGTACTGACTGAGCTCCTGCAGGCGCTTCAGGTTGATGATGTCCTCGGCCGCCCCGTCCGTGCGGGGACAGATGAAGAGGTTGGACTTCTGCAGGACGAAGTACGCGTCCCTCCACTGCTGCGGGTCCAGCATGGCCCGGTACCGCAGCACGCCGACCCGATCAAACTCCCGGGACAGCAGGCAGTGGCAGCTGAGGGGGGTCGCAGCCTTGGGGGGGGGGGACGGACAGAGACAGACAGATTAATATAGGAGGACGCTCTACAACGTCCCTGTTAGTGATGGCGTTACATAGTCTGTCCACCAGAGGACGCTCTACAACGTCCCTGTTAGTGATGGCGTTACATAGTCTGTCCACCAGAGGACGCTCTACAACGTCCCTGTTAGTGATGGCGTTGCATAGTCTGTCCACCAGAGGACGCTCTACAACGTCCCCGTTAGTGATGGCGTTGCATAGTCTGTCCACCAGAGGACGCTCTACAACGTCCCCGTTAGTGATGGCGTTGTATAGTCTGTCCACCAGAGGACGCTCTACAACGTCCCCGTTAGTGATGGCGTTACATAGTCTGTCCACCAGAGGACGCTCTACAACGTCCCTGTTAGTGATGGCGTTGCATAGTCTGTCCACCAGAGGACGCTCTACAACGTCCCCGTTAGTGATGGCGTTGCATAGTCTGTCCACCAGAGGACGCTCTACAACGTCCCCGTTAGTGATGGCGTTACATAGTCTGTCCACCAGAGGACGCTCTACAACGTCCCTGTTAGTGATGGCGTTGCCTAGTCTGTCCACCAGAGGACGCTCTACAACGTCCCCGTTAGTGATGGCGTTGCATAGTCTGTCCACCAGAGGACGCTCTACAACGTCTTTAAGTATCTTAAGTTTGTATTTTTATACATTTTATTATCAGAACTTTAATATATTTTGATGTTCTGTTGTGACAATAAAACAAATTATTATCATATTATTTTAGTGAGAACTCATAAATATCTACAAATAACTCATGTTGGGAAGTCTGATCATGTGTTGTTGCGTTTCTGGATTTAAATATATATATATATATATATATATATATTGGATTTTTAAATGACCAAATATTTGCCGGTATTGGCCTTCAACCCTTCATCGGGCTGTGGTTGTAAATGATGTGCGTGTAAATAAAGGTTGACTGAATGGGACAGCCAGCTGCAGCGGGGACACACCTTCCCGATGGACCTGGTCCAGCTGTGCAGGGCGTCGGCCGTCTCCAGACCGAACTGGTACAGCTTCTCTGACCTCAGATACAACTCAAAGGTATAGCGGAACCTGGGAGACAGACAGGAAGCAGAGAGAGACAGACAGGAAGCAGAGACAGACAGACAGGAAGCAGAGACAGACAGACAGGAAGCAGAGAGAGACAGACAGGAAGCAGAGACAGACAGACAGGAAGCAGAGACAGACAGACAGGAAGCAGAGACAGACAGACAGGAAGCAGAGACAGACAGACAGGAAGCAGAGACAGACAGACAGGAAGCAGAGACAGACAGACAGGAAGCAGAGAGAGACAGACAGGAAGCAGAGAGAGACAGACAGGTTAGAGAGAGTGTCTAGTGTGTGTACCTGTCGATGAGTCTAGTGTGTGTATAGTGTGTGTATAGTGTGTGTACCTGTCTATGAGTCTAGTGTGTGTATAGTGTGTGTATAGTGTGTGTATAGTGTGTGTACCTGTTGATGAGTCTAGTGTGTGTATAGTGTGCGTATAGTGTGTGTGTAGTGTGTGTATAGTGTGTGTACCTGTCGATGAGTCTAGTGTGTGTATAGTGTGTGTATAGTGTGTGTACCTGTCTATGAGTCTAGTGTGTGTATAGTGTGTGTATAGTGTGTGTATAGTGTGTGTACCTGTCTATGAGTCTAGTGTGTGTATAGTGTGTGTATAGTGTGTGTACCTGTCTATGAGTCTAGTGTGTGTATAGTGTGTGTATAGTGTGTGTATAGTGTGTGTACCTGTCTATGAGTCTAGTGTGTGTATAGTGTGTGTATAGTGTGTGTATAGTGTGTGTATAGTGTGTGTACCTGTCGATGAGTCTAGTGTGTGTATAGTGTGTGTATAGTGTGTGTACCTGTCTATGAGTCTAGTGTGTGTATAGTGTGTGTATAGTGTGTGTATAGTGTGTGTACCTGTCTATGAGTCTAGTGTGTGTATAGTGTGTGTATAGTGTGTGTATAGTGTGTGTACCTGTTGATGAGTCTAGTGTGTGTATAGTGTGCGTATAGTGTGTGTGTAGTGTGTGTATAGTGTGTGTACCTGTCGATGAGTCTAGTGTGTGTATAGTGTGTGTATAGTGTGTGTACCTGTCTATGAGTCTAGTGTGTGTATAGTGTGTGTATAGTGTGTGTATAGTGTGTGTACCTGTCTATGAGTCTAGTGTGTGTATAGTGTGTGTATAGTGTGTGTATAGTGTGTGTACCTGTCTATGAGTCTAGTGTGTGTATAGTGTGTGTATAGTGTGTATAGTGTGTGTACCTGTCTATGAGTCTAGTGTGTGTATAGTGTGTGTATAGTGTGTGTATAGTGTGTGTACCTGTTGATGAGTCTAGTGTGTGTATAGTGTGCGTATAGTGTGTGTGTAGTGTGTGTATAGTGTGTGTACCTGTCTATGAGTCTAGTGTGTGTATAGTGTGCGTATAGTGTGTGTATAGTGTGTGTATAGTGTGTGTACCTGTCTATGAGTCTAGTGTGTGTATAGTGTGTGTATAGTGTGTGTATAGTGTGTGTATAGTGTGTGTATAGTGTGTGTACCTGTCGATGAGTCTAGTGTGTGTATAGTGTGTGTATAGTGTGCGTATAGTGTGCGTATAGTGTGTGTATAGTGTGTGTACCTGTCGATGAGTCTAGTGTGTGTATAGTATGTGTATAGTGTGTGTATAGTGTGTGTACCTGTCTATGAGTCTAGTGTGTGTATAGTGTGTGTATAGTGTGTGTATAGTGTGTGTATAGTGTGTGTACCTGTCGATGAGTCTAGTGTGTGTATAGTGTGTGTAGTGTGTGTAGTGTGTGTATAGTGTGTGTAGTGTGTGAGTAGTGTGTGTGTAGTGTGTGTAGTGTGTATAGTGTGTGTATAGTGTGTATAGTGTGTGTATAGTGTGTGTAGTGTGTGTATAGTGTGTGTAGTGTGTGTAGTGTGTATAGTGTGTGTGTAGTGTGTGTGTGTGTGTGTGTGTAGTGTGTGTAGTGTGTGTAGTGTGTATAGTGTGTGTATAGTGTGTGTATAGTGTGTGTAGTGTGTGTATAGTGTGTGTAGTGTGTATAGTGTGTGTAGTGTGTGTAGTGTGTGTAGTGTGTGTAGTGTGTGTATAGTGTGTGTAGTGTGTGTATAGTGTGTGTATAGTGTGTGTATAGTGTGTATAGTGTGTGTAGTGTGTGTAGTGTGTGTATAGTGTGTATAGTGTGTATAGTGTGTGTAGTGTGTGTAGTGTGTGTAGTGTGTGTAGTGTGTGTATAGTGTGTGTAGTGTGTGTATAGTGTGTGTATAGTGTGTATAGTGTGTGTAGTGTGTGTAGTGTGTGTATAGTGTGTGTAGTGTGTATAGTGTGTGTAGTGTGTGTATAGTGTGTATAGTGTGTGTGTAGTGTGTGTAGTGTGTGTAGTGTGTGTGTAGTGTGTGTGTAGTGTGTGTATAGTGTGTATAGTGTGTGTAGTGTGTATAGTGTGTGTAGTGTGTGTATAGTGTGTGTGTAGTGTGTGTAGTGTGTGTAGTGTGTGTGTAGTGTGTGTGTAGTGTGTGTGTAGTGTGTGTATGGTGTGTGTGTAGTGTGTGTATAGTGTGTATAGTGTGTGTGTAGTGTGTGTGTAGTGTGTGTAGTGTATAGTGTGTGTGTAGTGTGTGTATAGTGTGTGTAGTGTGTATAGTGTGTGTGTAGTGTGTGTATAGTGTGTATAGTGTGTGTGTAGTGTGTGTGTAGTGTGTGTGTAGTGTGTATAGTGTGTGTGTAGTGTGTGTATAGTGTGTATAGTGTGTGTGTAGTATGTGTAGTGTGTGTAGTGTGTGTGTAGTGTGTGTGTAGTGTGTGTAGTGTGTATAGTGTGTGTGTAGTGTGTGTATAGTGTGTATAGTGTGTGTGTAGTGTGTGTAGTGTGTGTAGTGTGTGTGTAGTGTGTGTATAGTGTGTGTAGTGTGTGTGTAGTGTGTGTAGTGTGTGTGTAGTGTGTGTAGTGTGTGTAGTGTGTGTATAGTGTGTGTAGTGTGTATAGTGTGTGTAGTGTGTGTGTAGTGTGTGTGTAGTGTGTGTAGTGTGTGTGTAGTGTGTGTGTAGTGTGTATAGTGTGTGTAGTGTGTGTAGTGTGTGTATAGTGTGTATAGTGTGTATAGTGTGTATAGTGTGTGTAGTGTGTGTAGTGTGTGTAGTGTGTGTAGTGTGTGTATAGTGTGTGTAGTGTGTGTATAGTGTGTGTATAGTGTGTATAGTGTGTGTAGTGTGTGTATAGTGTGTATAGTGTGTGTAGTGTGTATAGTGTGTGTAGTGTGTGTATAGTGTGTATAGTGTGTGTGTAGTGTGTGTAGTGTGTGTAGTGTGTGTGTAGTGTGTGTGTAGTGTGTGTAGTGTGTGTATAGTGTGTGTGTAGTGTGTATAGTGTGTATAGTGTGTGTAGTGTGTGTGTAGTGTGTGTGTAGTGTGTGTAGTGTGTATAGTGTGTGTGTAGTGTGTGTATAGTGTGTGTAGTGTGTATAGTGTGTGTGTAGTGTGTGTATAGTGTGTATAGTGTGTGTAGTGTGTGTGTAGTGTGTGTGTAGTGTGTATAGTGTGTGTGTAGTGTGTGTATAGTGTGTATAGTGTGTGTGTAGTGTGTGTAGTGTGTGTAGTGTGTGTGTAGTGTGTGTAGTGTGTATAGTGTGTGTGTAGTGTGTGTGTAGTGTGTGTATAGTGTGTATAGTGTGTGTGTAGTGTGTGTAGTGTGAGTGTAGTGTGTGTGTAGTGTGTGTGTAGTGTGTGTAGTGTTTGTGTAGTGTGTGTAGTGTGTGTGTAGTGTGTGTAGTGTGTGTAGTGTGTGTAGTGTGTGTATAGTGTGTGTAGTGTGTATAGTGTGTGTAGTGTGTGTGTAGTGTGTGTGGTGTGTGTGTAGTGTGTGTAGTGT
>JABXJD010000550.1:82500-92500 GCA_013375575.1 Percina caprodes | reverse complement strand
CCGCCCCTCTCGGTACTTCTGGGAGATGAAGTCTCTCCTCTGGTCCGGAGACGCGTCACAGTCCAACTCCTCGGAGGCTGAGAGCCGGGCAGCCCAGAAGTCATTGGCCCGGTCGTTCCCCAGCATGATGAACAGCTGACACACACACACACACACACACACACACACACACACACACACACACACACACGGAGAGACACACACACACACACACACACACACACACACACACACACACACAGACACAAACACGGAGACACACACACACACAGTATAGTATCTGAGTAATATTAATAGTACTGAGTATGGTACCTGAGTAATATTAATAGTATTGAGTATAGTAACTGAGTAATATTAATAGTACTGAGTATAGTATCTGAGTAATATTAATAGTATTGAGTATAGTATCTGAGTAATATTAATAGTACTGAGTATAGTATCTGAGTAATATTAATAGTATTGAGTATAGTATCTGAGTAATAATAATAGTATTGAGTATAGTAACTGAGTAATATTAATAGTATTGAGTATAGTAACTGAGTAATATTAATAGTACTGAGTATAGTATCTGAGTAATATTAATAGTATTGAGTATAGTATCTGAGTAATAATAATAGTATTGAGTATAGTAACTGAGTAATATTAATAGTATTGAGTATAGTAACTGAGTAATATTAATAGTATTGAGTATAGTATCTGAGTAATATTAATAGTACTGAGTATAGTAACTGAGTAATATTAATAGTATTGAGTATAGTATCTGAGTAATATTAATAGTACTGAGTATAGTACCTGAGTAATATAAATAGTACTGAGTATAGTACCTGAGTAATATTAATAGTTCTGAGTATAGTATCTGAGTAATATTAATAGTATTGAGTATAGTAACTGAGTAATATTAATAGTATTGAGTATAGTATCTGAGTAATATTAATAGTATTGAGTATAGTATCTGAGTAATATTAATAGTACTGAGTATAGTAACTGAGTAATATAAATAGTACTGAGTATAGTACCTGAGTAATATTAATAGTTCTGAGTATAGTATGTGAGTAATATTAATAGTACTGAGTATAGTAACTGAGTAATATAGATAGTACTGAGTATAGTACCTGAGTAATATTAATAGTTCTGAGTATAGTATCTGAGTAATATTAATAGTTCTGAGTATGGTACCTGAGTAATATTAATAGTATTGAGTATAGTAACTGAGTAATATTAATAGTACTGTACTGATGTAGCCGGCCCGTAGGATCCAGTTCTGGTTCTGGTCTCACCTGGACGATCTGGTTGCTCCACACGCTGGTGTCCAGCTTCAGACTCTGGACCTTGGAGACCATGGTCCCCAGACCTCGGTGCTGCCCTGCAGGTGGAGGATGGAGGCGTCAACAAGCTGCTACGGTGCGCCCGGGTTGGTCTAGTGGTACAGCGGGCGCACATGTACTGAGAGGTGTATGCCTCAACGCACAGGTCCAGGGTTCGGATCCCACTGGGACCATTACCTGCATGCCCCCCCCACCCCCCACACACCTAACTGTCCTGTCAAAAACTAAAGGCGGAAAAGCCCAAAAATAATCTTTAAAAACTCTCTGGTACCTGTCTGTCTCTACGTCTGGTACCTGTCTGTCTGGAACCTGTCTGTCTGGAAACTGTCTGTCTCTACGTCTGGTACCTGTCTGTCTGGAACCTGTCTGTCTGGTACCTGTCTGTCTCTACGTCTGGTACCTGTCTGTCTGGAACCTGTCTGTCTGGTACCTGTCTGTCTCTACGTCTGGTACCTGTCTGTCTCTACGTCTGGTACCTGTCTGTCTGGTACCTGTCTGTCTCTACGTCTGGTACCTGTCTGCCTCTATGTCCGGTACCTGCACAGTTCTTGCAGATGACGACACACAGGTTGATGGAGGCCCAGTCTGGGTTGAGGGCCTTGCAGTCGGCACAGATCCGGTTGGACCGGTTGGACCAGATCTTCTCGGCCACCTCGTAGTCCGACAGCGTCTCTGCGATGGCGTCCTGCAGCGCCTCCATCCAGTCCCGCTTCTCCCGCTCAGACTCCGCCGTGAAGCTGTCCACGGAAACCCAAACACCGTCTTAAAGCCACAGCTGACGTACATATGGCAACAACCTCGAAAAAAATCCAATGTCTGAAAACATTATGAGATGGATCCCTACAGAGAAATCATCATCACCAAACCCACCAGACTCCATGTAAATAATCACTACTTTTAGTGTGTATAGAGCAGCATATCTCCACCAGACTCCATGTAAATAATCACTACTTTTAGCATGTATAGAGCAGCATATCTCCACCAGACTCCATGTAAATAATCACTACTTTTAGTGTGTATAGAGCAGCATATCTCCACCAGACTCCATGTAAATAATCACTACTTTTAGCGTGTATAGAGCAGCATATCTCCACCAGACTCCATGTAAATAATCACTACTTTTAGCGTGTATAGAGCAGCATATCTCCACCAGACTCCATGTAAATAATCACTACTTTTAGCGTGTATAGAGCAGCATATCTCCACCAGACTCCATGTAAATAATCACTACTTTTAGCGTGTATAGAGCAGCATATCTCCACCAGACTCCATGTAAATAATCACTACTTTTAGTGTGTATAGAGCAGCATATCTCCACCAGACTCCATGTAAATAATCACTACTTTTAGTGTGTATAGAGCAGCATATCTCCACCAGACTCCATGTAAATAATCACTACTTTTAGCGTGTATAGAGCAGCATATCTTCACCAGACTCCATGTAAATAATCACTACTTTTAGTGTGTATAGAGCAGCATATCTCCACCAGACTCCATGTAAATAATCACTACTTTTAGCGTGTATAGAGCAGCATATCTCCACCAGACTCCATGTAAATAATCACTACTTTTAGCGTGTATAGAGCAGCATATCTCCACCAGACTCCATGTAAATAATCACTACTTTTAGCGTGTATAGAGCAGCATATCTCCACCAGACACAGTGTGTGTGCATCCGTGTGGGTGTTTTGTGTGTATGTGTGTGTCTGTGTGGCGTAGTGATACCTGAAGGTTTTGTACGGAGTAATGAGGTCGAAGCTCTTGTGTTTCCCTTCTCTGATCGTTGCTCCACGTGCTTCGATCACCGTGATGCCGATTCCATTACGGAAACACTGCACACACACACACACACACACACACACACACACACACACAAACGTTTAAATCGCTGCTTAAGACACACATTTTGCATTAGCTTTTAACCCTCGTTAACCTGGTTTCTGATGTGTTAGGGTGTCGTTCCCTGTGATCCACGTTGGTTGGAGCCATTTTTACACGTGTTATTATTTGTTATTACCTTCAAAAACACATTGGGACAAAGTCAGAATGACAAGGTGATATCATGGCCTGGTTCTCACACACTCACACACACACACACACACACACACACACACACACACACACACACACACACACCTGCTGGCTCTTGTAGATCCAGATCTGGTCCGTGTTGATGGCGGCGTAGACCCTGGACTTGGTCCCCTTCAGCTCCAGGGCCCCGTGTCTCTGGCATCGGGCCCCGGGGCCGAAGCAGTGCTGTCCGAACACCAGCTGGTCCCTGACGTGGTCCTGCAGCGTGCCGACCCAGCGCCGCCGCGCCGCTGACGACCACAAGGGACGTTACTTGGTTACCCTGCGGGGCTCTGCTGTGATTGGTGCATTGTGTACGTTGGGGGGGGGGGGGTCGATACAGCGTAGTATCGCGGTATTTTCCGTGGTAATACACAGACGCCAAGTATCCATCTATTACTATGTATTATATGGTATATATGTATTAGTGTTATATATTATATATATTATGTGTATGTTAAATTATATATGTTATATATATATATATATTATTTTATATTACATATTATATATATATGTTATACTGTATGTTATATATGTGTTATATTATATATATATATGTTATACTGTATGTTATATATGTGTTATATTATATATATGTTATACTGTATGTTATATATGTGTTATATTATATATATATATGTTATACTGTATGTTATATATGTGTTATATGTGTTATATTATATATATATATGTTATACTGTATGTTATATATGTGTTATATGTGTTATATTATATATGTTATACTGTATGTTATATATGTGTTATATGTGTTATATTATATATTATATTATATATATATTATGAACAAACGTCGTGTGAAACTGGAGAAAAGGTTATAAATTGCAATATATCGCAGAATATTGCAATATGTTGAAAATCGCAGTAATAGCTTATCGTGGTGTAAGTATGGTGATGACATGGTACCGGGAGGCGCTGACCCCCCCCCCCCAACGCTGTGTGTTTTCTTCTTCTACCTTCGTTATCCGTCCTGAAGACAAAGATCCTGTGACTCGTCACAATTTCAAACTTGTTGTCTTTGGCGGGGCGGGACATCTGGATGGCAGCCAATGGGATCACTCCTTTAGGGTAGACGTCCTGAAACATGAAGACATTCTTACATCCGATTGGATCATCAGGAAGGAAACCTCCGGAAAGAGCAGTTGGAGCGTCTTCACGACCAGGTTTAAATAAAGTTTGTTGGGTTTGAATTGTAATAATGAGTGAAAATATAACGAAGCTACGCGCTGATTCACCTTCTCGCTGCCGAAGTACGTCAGGTTCCTGCCGTCAAACTTCACGAAGCGCTTCTGGAAGACGTAGTTCCTGAAACACGGAACAACACGTATCAGACACAGAGACACAGAGACATCATCACAGAGACACAGAGACATAACTAAGACACAGAGACATCATCACAGAGACACTGAGACACAGAGACATCATCACAGAGACACTGAGACACAGAGACATCATAACTAAGACACAGAGACACAGAGACATCATCACAGAGACACAGAGACACAAATACACAGAGACATCATCACAGAGACACAGAGACATCATCACAGAGACACAGAGACACAAATACACAGAGACATCATCACAGAGACACAGAGACATCATCACAGAGACACAGAGACATCATCACAGAGACACAGAGACACAAATACACAGAGACATCATCACAGAGACACAGAGACATCATCACAGAGACACAGAGACACAAATACACAGAGACATCATCACAGAGACACAGAGACATCATCACAGAGACACAGAGACATCATCACAGAGACACAGAGACACAGAGACATCATCACAGAGACATAACTAAGACACAGAGACAGAGACACAGAGACACAGAGACATCATCACAGAGACATAGAGACACTGAGACATCATCACAGAGACACTGAGACACAGAGACATAGAGACACAGAGACATAGAAACACAGAGACATAGAGACAAAGACATCATTACAGAGACAGTGAGACATAGAGACACTGAGACATAGAGACATAGAGACACAGAGACACTGAGACATAGAGACATAGAGACACAGAGACACAGAGACAGAAACACAGAGACATAGAGACACTGAGACATAGAGACAGAGACATCATTACAGAGACACTGAGACATAGAGACATAGAGACACAGAGACATAGAGACACAGAGACACAGAGACATAGAGACACAGAGACATAGAGACATAGAGACACAGAGACACAGAGACAGAAACACAGAGACATAGAGACACTGAGACATAGAGACAGAGACATCATTACAGAGACACTGAGACATAGAGACATAGAGACACAGAGACATAGAGACACAGAGACACAGAGACATAGAGACACAGAGACATAGAGACACAGAGACACAGAGACATAGAGACACAGAGACATAGAGACACAGAGACATCATTACAGAGATATAGAGACATAGAGACACAGAGACATAGAGACACAGAGACATAGAGACACAGAGAGACCAAGGATCCAGTGCAGCGTATGGATCAGCTGATTGTTGACGTCAAACAGAAGAAAGGAGGAAGGAGACACACCGAGTGGAGGAGGGAGGACAGCAGCAGGAGGACAGGAAGGAGACGAGGCAGCTCCTTAGGAGGGAGGAGACACAAGAAGGAGACGAGAGGAGGAGACGCAGGACAGCAGCCAGGGCCGACCTCTGACCTCTGACACACACACACACACACACACACACACACACACACTATGACTATTGGACATACTATTTATGAGCTTTTATGAGTTTTTATGAAGAAGTCTGGTTCTATCCCGGTGTCACGTGTCGTATTCTCTGCAGGTGTGTGTGTATTCTCGGTGTGTGTGTGTGTGTATTCTCGGTGTGTGTGTGTGTGATTCTCGGCAGGTGTGTGTGCATTCTCTGCAGGTGTATGTGTATTCTCAGTGTGTGTGTGTGTGTGTGTGTGTGTGTGATTCTCGGCAGGTGTGTGTGTATTCTCTGCAGGTGTGTGTGTATTCTCGGTGTGTGTGTGTGTGTGTGTGTGATTCTCGGCAGGTGTGTGTTGCTGATGAGGCCAGCAGCTGAGGCTGATCAGCTGATCAGTGGCTGTGTGCAGAGGAGGCGTCTGTGGAGGCCGGCATAGGGACCTGCTCTGGGACCTGCTCTGGGACCTGCTCTGAGACCTGCTCTGGGACCTGCTCTGGGACCTGCTCTGAGACCTGCTCTGAGACCTGCTCTGGGACCTGCTCTGAGACCTGCTCTGGGACCTGGTCTGAGAACTGCTCTGAGACCGGCTCTGGGACCTGCTCTGGGACCTGGTCTGAGACCTGCTCTGGGACTGGCTTGTTTTAAGTTGCCTGGTGTTGTGCGGGCACAGTAAAATGTATTTACCGTTTGTTTTCTGTCCCGAGTACATTATTTTAAACGGTTTGCGTCCGCCCCCCCAGACTACTTTGGGTCGTAACACCAGGTGTGTGAATCAAACGCACCCCTGAGGAGACAGCTTGTCCAGCCAGCCGCTGATGATGGGCGGCGCCCTCTCGCTCAGCGAGGTGTAGCTGGCGTACGGCGAGATGGTCAGATCCTCATCGGCCTCCGAGGGGAAGGTGTGGGGGGGCAGGGAGAGGTGTCGGAGGGGGGGCGGGGCTTCTCCGTGACGGACGGACGGGGCAGGTTCTCCGACGGTGCTGTAACCCTGAGAGTCTCCGGAGTGAAGAGCCTGAGTCAAACGCTGCGTCCACGACAACTTCTGACCCCTGAAAGACAAACGCAACTTTATTTCTAGATAATATTCATCTGCTTTAACCCCCCACCACTCTGACATCTCTCTATTAGTGCATGTATAGGACCTGAGCCTACACACCTACACACACACACACACACACACACACACACACACACACACACACACACTGATATCTCTCTCAGAGCTGCTGGTGACTCACCCCTGGTCCTCTGCAGGTCTGTCCTCCCCCCTCCTCATCTCTCTCCCCTCCAGTCGGCTCCATTCACTCTGCAGGATAAGATATGATCGACCATCACAGACTGGACCTACTACAACTTAAAGGTTTTCACCCTGGACTCTGTCTCCATGTTTGTGTATCTGATGGAAGAACAATCTCTGAAATTCAGATTATTATTCTAAGTGTGTTACATCATTATGGGATGGATCCCTACAGAGATAGACCTCTTAGTTAAAGAGGAAGATCCTTTTAGTTTAACATGAAACAGAAATCACCATCACCAAACCCACCAGACTCCATGTAAATAATCACTACTTTTAGCGTGTATAGAGCAACATATCTCCACCAGACTCCATGTAAATAATCACTACTTTTAGTGTGTATAGAGCAGCATATCTCCACCAGACTCCCTGTAAATAATCACTACTTTTAGTGTGTATAGAGCAGCATATCTCCACCAGACTCCCTGTAAATAATCACTACTTTTAGCGTGTATAGAGCAGCATATCTCCACCAGACTCCATGTAAATAATCACTACTTTTAGTGTGTATAGAGCAGCATATCTCCACCAGACTCCATGTAAATAATCACTACTTTTAGTGTGTATAGAGCAGCATATCTCCACCAGACTCCATGTAAATAATCACTACTTTTAGTGTGTATAGAGCAGCATATCTCCACCAGACTCCATGTAAATAATCACTACTTTTAGCGTGTATAGAGCAGCATATCTCCACCAGACACCATGTAAATAATCACTACTTTTAGTGTGTATAGAGCAGCATATCTCCACCAGACTCCATGTTAATAATCACTACTTTTAGCGTGTATAGAGCAGCATATCTCCACCAGACTCCATGTAAATAATCACTACTTTTAGCGTGTATAGAGCAGCATATCTCCACCAGACTCCATGTAAATAATCACTACTTTTAGTGTGTATAGAGCAGCATATCTCCACCAGACTCCCTGTAAATAATCACTACTTTTAGCGTGTATAGAGCAGCATATCTCCACCAGACTCCATGTAAATAATCACTACTTTTAGTGTGTATAGAGCAGCATATCTCCACCAGACTCCATGTAAAAATCACTACTTTTAGTGTGTATAGAGCAGCATATCTCCACCAGACTCCATGTAAATAATCACTACTTTTAGTGTGTATAGAGCAGCATATCTCCACCAGACTCCATGTAAATAATCACTACTTTTAGCGTGTATAGAGCAGCATATCTCCACCAGACTCCATGTAAATAATCACTACTTTTAGTGTGTATAGAGCAGCATATCTCCACCAGACTCCATGTAAATAATCACTACTTTTAGTGTGTATAGAGCAGCATATCTCCACCAGACTCCATGTAAATAATCACTACTTTTAGTGTGTATAGAGCAGCATATCTCCACCAGACTCCATGTAAATAATCACTACTTTTAGCGTGTATAGAGCAGCATATCTCCACCAGACACCATGTAAATAATCACTACTTTTAGTGTGTATAGAGCAGCATATCTCCACCAGACTCCATGTTAATAATCACTACTTTTAGCGTGTATAGAGCAGCATATCTCCACCAGACTCCATGTAAATAATCATTACTTTTAGAGTGTATAGAACAGCATACCTCCACCAGACTCCATGTAAATAATCACTTAGTCTCACCTCATTGTGTGGATTTCTTCTGGTTTGGAAAACTGTTTCACAGTACGGGCTGATGTCCTCCTCGGGGTCGTCTGTGGAAGCTGTTAAACAGGAAACTTAACTGGGTACTGTAGCATAGATGCTAGGCTAGGCTAACCCCACAGCTCATCCAGCAACACCATTATCTGCCTATATCAACTCTAACTTACAGTGGTCAGAAGCATTAGTGTGTCTGTCTGTGTGTGTGTGTGTGTGTTTGTGTCCTTGTGTGTGTGTGTCTGTCTGTCTGTGTGTGTGTGTGTGTGTGTGTGTGTGTTTGTGTATGTGTATGTGTTTTCATGTTTTAATGTAGTACTACTCACCTCTGGCTGATCCTGAAGAGTTGTTACTTAAAGTGCTGCCACTAAACACACACACACACACACACACACACACACAGAGAGACACACAGACACACACACACACACACACACACACACACACACACACACACACACACACACACACACAGAGAAAAAAAACTGTCAGCCATGTTTGCTGTTGGGAAATCTGAAAAAAACTGAAGAAAAGTTGAAATGTGAGTTTTAGGTTTCCGTCAGCTGGTTGCTAGGGAGTAACCTGGGCAACAGCGGAGTTCGGCCAGAAGGAGGTGCTAACAGCTAACTGCTACACCTTGGTAATAGTGAGGCTACGCATGGATGTAACCCGTGTGTGTAACAAGCATAGTGTAAGACCAGCACGGCCAGGATGCACCTGAACACACCTCCCTGTTAGACCAGAATGCACCTTAACACACCTCCCTGTAAGACCAGAATGCACCTGAACACACCTCCCTGTAAGACCAGAATGCACCTGAACACACCTCCCTGTTAGACCAGAATGCACCTGAACACACCTCCCTGTTAGACCAGAATGCACCTGAACACACCTCCCTGTTAGACCAGAATGCACCTGAACACACCTCCCTGTTAGACCAGAATGCACCTGAACACACCTCCCTGTAAGACC
>JABXJD010000550.1:57500-72500 GCA_013375575.1 Percina caprodes | reverse complement strand
TATATATATATATATCTATATATATATATATCTATATATATATATATCTATATATATCTATATATATATATATATATATATATATATATATATATATATATATATATATATATATATATATATATATATATATATATATATATATATATAGATAGTTATCACAATGGAGGATTTAACTATTTATTTGTATGATACAGCTGCAAAAAAATATTTGACCCTCAAAGACCTGTTAGTCTGCCTTCAAAATGCCCCCCCCCCACTCCATTTATTATCCTAATTAGATGCACCTGTTTGAGGTCGTTAGCTGCATAAAGACACCTGTCCCCCCCCATCCAATCAGTAAGAATCCAACTACTAACATGGCAGAGACCAAAGAGCTGTCCAAAGACACTAGAGACGTCCACAAGGCTGGACAGGGCTACGGGGACATGTCCAAGCAGCTCGGTGAGACAGGGCTACAGGGACATGTCCAAGCAGCTCGGTGAGACAGGGCTACGGGACATGTCCAAGCAGCTCGGTGAGACAGGGCTACGGGGACATGTCCAAGCAGCTCGGTGAGACAGGGCTACGGGGTCATGTCCAAGCAGCTCGGTGAGACAGGGCTACGGGGACATGTCCAAGCAGCTCGGTGAGACAGGGCTACGGGGACATGTCTCAGCAGCTCGGTGAGACAGGGCTACGGGGACATGTCTCAGCAGCTCGGTGAGACAAGGTCCACTGTTGGAGCAATCATTAGAAAATGGAAGAAGCTAAACATGACTGTCAGTCTCCCTCGGACTGGGGCTCCATGCAGGATCTCACCTCGGGGGGTCTCCATGCAGGATCTCACCTCGGACCGGGGCTCCATGCAGGATCTCACCTCGGGGGGTCTCAATGATCCTAAGAAAGGTGAGAAATCAGCCCAGAACTACACGGGAGGAGCTGGTCCACCGAAAAGAGCTGGGACCACCGTTTCCATGGTTACTGTTGGTAATACACTAAGACGTCATGGATGGCCCGGAAGGTTCCCCTGCTTAAACCAGCACATGTCAGGGTCCGTCTTAAGTTGGCCAAAGACCATCTGGAGGATCCAGAGGAGTCAGGGGAGGAAGTCATGTGGTCTGATGAGACCAGAATAGAACTTTTTGGTCATAATTCCACTAACCGTGTTTGGAGAAGAATGATGAGGACCATCCCAAGACCACCATCCATACTGTGAAGCATGGGGGGTAGCATCATGCTTTGGGGGTTTCTGCACATGGGACAGGGGACTGCACTGTATTAAGGAGAGGAGGACCAGGGCCATGTATTGGGAGATTTTGGGAACAACCTCCTTCCCTCAGTTAGAGCATTGAAGATGGGTCGAGGCCGGGTCTTCCAACATGACAATGACCCGAAGCACACAGCCAGGAGAACCAAGGGGGGCTCTGGAAGAAGCAGATCAAGGTTCTGGTTCTGGCCTAGCCGGTCTCCAGACCTAAACCCAATAGAGAATATTTGGAGGAGCTCAAACTCCGTGTTTCTCAGCGACAGCCCAGAAACCTGACTGGTCTAGAGAAGATCTGTGTGGAGGAGTGGACCAGAATCCCTTCTGCAGGGTGTGTGTGTGTGTGTGTGTGTGTGTGTGTGTGTGTGTGTGTGTGTGTGTGTGTGTGTGTGTGTGCTGTATCATACAAATAAATAGTTAAATCCTCCTTTGTGATTTCTGGATGTTTTTAGATGATGTCTCTCACAGTGGACATGCACCGAGGACATCAGACCCTCCAGGATCTCTAAGGGGACAACTTGCTAAACAGCAGCGTGTTAAATACTTATTTTCCTCATTATATATATATATATATATAAATATATATATATATATATATATATATATATATATATATATATATATATATATATATATATATATATATATATATATATAGATAGATAGATAGATAGATAGATAGATAGATAGATAGATAGATAGATAGATAGATAGATAGATAGATAGATAGATAGAGAGAGAGAAGGAAGGAGGGAAGTCTCCTTTCCCAGAGGAGAAGAAACTAGAAAATATTCACATTCAACAATCTGACGTCACACAAGTTAACCTGATGAGGAGGGAAGGAAAGAAGAGGAGGGAAGGAAAGGATGAAAGGAAGTACGTAGGGATGAAAAGAAGAGGGAAGGAAAGAAGAGGAGGGGAGGAAAGAAGAGGAGGGAAGGAAAGGATGAAAGGAAGTACGTAGGGAAGGAAAGAAGAGGAGGGAAGGAAAGAAGAAGAGGAGGGAAGGAAAGGATGGAAGGAAAGAAGAGGAGGGAAGGAAAGAAGAGGAGGGAAGGAAAGGATGAAAGGAAGTATGTAGGGTTGAAAAGAAGAGGAGGGAAGGAAAGAAGAGGAGGGAAGGAAAGGATGAAAGGAAGTACGTAGGGAAGGAAAGAAGAAGAGGGAATGAAAGAAGAGGAGGGAAGGAAAGAAGAGGAGGGAAGGAAAGGATGAAAGGAAAGAGGATGGAGAGAAGAGGGAGAGAAGGATAGAAGGAAAGAAAAGGATGGAAGAAAGGAAGTGCGTAGGGAAGGAAGAAGGAAAGGAACGAAAGGGAGAGAAGCAAGGAGGGAGGACAGGAAGGAGGAAGGACAGGAAGGAGGGAGGACAGGAAGGAGGAAGGACAGGAAGGAGGGATGGATTCCTGTCCCTGAGGAGAGAAGAAACTAGAAAACATGTGAATACATGTAACAATCTGACGTCACACCCCCGTTTTATCATAAAATGAGTCAAAGTTATGAATGGATGATCATAACGTCATCCATGATGACGCACACGTCACTATCTAACAGCGGCTCCAGTTTGCGCCAAAACGTCCTCTGTGCGTCAAAACGTCTGTGCGTCAAAACGTCCTCTGTGCGTCACTCTGTCGCCAACGTCAGACAAAGTCAGAGAAAGTCCAACAGCCGAATCCGGAGACGGGAGCGCCTCGGAGGACCCGGATCCTGCTGCCGGGACAGACTCAATCTGGCACCAAAACATTAAAGTGTCTCACCTCGGATTGGCGCGGGTCTCGGGTCTCTGTCCGGGTCTCGCTGCGGGTCTCGCTGCGGGTCTCGGTGCGGGTCTCGGTGCGGGTCTCTGCAAGTTTCTGTCCCGTGAAGTCGACCGGTACCGTCCGGATCCGCTGCCTCAGTCCGACTGGCAGCTCTGGGAGTAGAAACTCTGCGCCGATTCACGTCAAGTTACACGCAGTTACAACTGACGCAGCTTCCGGCTACAAGTTCCAATAATTCAAAATAAAAGCCGGAGCTTCCGCTTTTTTCTCCCATCCCGTAAAAATAAAATCCACATTGCTTCCAGTTAAGTATTTACAATCAATTAATAATAATAATAATAATAATAACAATAATAAAAATAATAACAACAATAATAATAACAATAATAATTCTAACAATAATAATAACATTAATAACAATAATAATATATATATATATATATATATATATATATATATATATATATATATATATATATATATATACTCGTCCCACATTGACCTGTAGTATTCTCTGTACTACTGCAGTGCTTTTACAGGGAAGTATTTACATCTAGTACCATAATAACACATATTGTGTGCTACAATATTTAATGATACACAGAGATGGCTAAAGTAGAAGTACAGATACTTGTGTTAAAAAATACTCTGGTAAAAGTGGAAGTACTGATTAAACTTCTTTACTCAAGTAAAAGTAACAAAGTACACGCTTGGAAATGTACTTAAAGTAGAAAGTAGAAGTATCCGTGAGAATGACGATCACGCTGAGAGACTACAGTCTTCACATCATCGGCTCCATGTTAAAGGTCTGCCAACATCCCATAATACGCTGACTGAGACCGAGACCGGGACGTTAATGAGACTCTGAATCCAGATGTGATTCTGAGTGAATTCACAGATCCAGTTCCTCTTTAATCTACATGTATGTGTGTGTGTGTGTGTGTGTGTGTGTGTGTGTGTGTGTGTGTGTGTGTGTGTGTGTGTGCTAATATTATATATTATACAGTATATAATATATTATTGGACTTATGTTTGGCGCCCTGTTACTTGTCCTCAAGGTTGTTTCCTTCAAGTCTCATCGGCGTCATTCTGCAGTCGGTTGGTCAGCAGCGTTATTATCTAATAATATAATATCTCAAAGTTATTATCAGATCACACATCAGTAGCAGTTAATAGTAATAATAATAATAATAATAATAACAATAATAATAATAATAAGAGGGGGGTCAACTCGGTCTGTTGCCCCCCCCGTTGGGACCAGCTGCTAGTTGCCATGCAGGACACTGCGTCCTGTCCTCTGAGCAGAGACCGTTTCCTCCTCGCTGCCGTAGCAACAATCCCAGGTCTGCAGACAGGAAACAGGAAGTGGCTGAGACAATACAGCAGCCTCGCTGCATTCTTCAGCCACCACAGAAGAAGGAAGCACTAGCACATTGAGTTTCCTCGCCAGCCGCTGCCCGCCAGGCGCTCACCGCCAGGCGCTCACCGCCAGGCGCTCACCGCCAGACGCTCACCGCCAGGCGCTCACCGCCAGACGCTCACCGCCAGACGCTCACCGCCAGCCGCTCACCGCCAGCCGCTCACCGCCAGACGCTCACCGCCAGCCGCTCACCGCCAGGCGCTCACCGCCAGGCGCTCACCGCCAGGCACTCACCGCCAGACGCTCACCGCCAGGAGCTCACCGCCAGGCGCTCACCGCCAATCATACAGCACCATGGTCACATGATCACTACTGAAGATAGAGAAATCAGCCTCTACAATCATACAGCACCATGGTCACATGATCACTACTGAAGATAGAGAAATCAGCTTCTACAATCATACAGCACCATGGTCACATGATCACTACTGAAGATAGAGAAATCAGCCTCTACAATCATACAGCACCATGGTCACATGATCACTACTGAAGATAGAGAAATCAGCCTCTACAATCATACAGCGCCATGGTCACATGATCACTACTGAAGATAGAGAAATCAGCTTCTACAATCATACAGCGCCATGGTCACATGATCACTACTGAAGATAGAGAAATCAGCCTCTACAATCATACAGCGCCATGGTCACATGATCACTACTGAAGATAGAGAAATCAGCCTCTACAATCATACAGCACCATGGTCACATGATCACTACTGAAGATAGAGAAATCAGCCTCTACAATCATACAGCACCATGGTCACATGATCACTACTGAAGATAGAGAAATCAGCTTCTACAATCATACAGCACCATGGTCACATGATCACTACTGAAGATAGAGAAATCAGCCTCTACAATCATACAGCACCATGGTCACATGATCACTACTGAAGATAGAGAAATCAGCCTCTACAATCATACAGCGCCATGGTCACATGATCACTACTGAAGATAGAGAAATCAGCTTCTACAATCATACAGCGCCATGGTCACATGATCACTACTGAAGATAGAGAAATCAGCCTCTACAATCATACAGCACCATGGTCACATGATCACTACTGAAGATAGAGAAATCAGCCTCTACAATCATACAGCACCATGGTCACATGATCACTACTGAAGATAGAGAAATCAGCTTCTACAATCATAGAGCACCATGGTCACATGATCACTACTGAAGATAGAGAAATCAGCTTCTACAATCATACATCGCCATGGTCACATGATCACTACTGAAGATAGAGAAATCAGCTTCTACAATCATACAGCACCATGGTCACATGATCACTACTGAAGATAGAGAAATCAGCCTCTACAATCATACAGCACCATGGTCACATGATCACTACTGAAGATAGAGAAATCAGCCTCTACAATCATACAGCACCATGGTCACATGATCACTACTGAAGATAGAGAAATCAGCTTCTACAATCATACAGCACCATGGTCACATGATCACTACTGAAGATAGAGAAATCAGCCTCTACACTCATACAGCACCATGGTCACATGATCACTACTGAAGATAGAGAAATCAGCCTCTACAATCATACAGCACCATGGTCACATGATCACTACTGAAGATAGAGAAATCAGCTTCTACAATCATACAGCACCAAGGTCACATGATCACTACTGAAGATAGAGAAATCAGCTTCTACAATCATACAGCACCATGGTCACATGATCACTACTGAAGATAGAGAAATCAGCCTCTACACTCATACAGCACCATGGTCACATGATCACTACTGAAGATAGAGAAATCAGCCTCTACAATCATACAGCACCATGGTCACATGATCACTACTGAAGATAGAGAAATCAGCCTCTACAATCATACAGCACCATGGTCACATGATCACTATTGAAGATAGAGAAATCAGCCTCTACAATCATACAGCACTGTGGCAACAGCTGCGTGATCTCTACGGAGCTTGGACATCCTGCCTTAGAGACGGTTGTTACCCTCTGAAGACACACACAGATACACACACACAGACACACACAGAGAAAAACACACACACACACACACACAGATACACACACACACACAGACACACACAGAGAAACACACACACACAGACACACACAGACACAGATACACACACACACAGACGAAACACAGACACACACACACACACACAGATACACACACACACAGACGAAACACAGACACACACAAACACACGCACAGACACACACACACACACACACACAGCCCACCCCCCCATTAGCCTCTGTGGTTGTAGTCTGGTGTGAAGACGTTGATTCTGGGTAGAGAGCTGCTGCTGATGAGGAGATACAGATCAGCTGATGGGGGGGGGGGTAGAGTGTATCTGAGCTGGGAGGTATATATATATATATATATATATATATATATATATATATACACATATACATATGTATGTATATATATATATATATATATATATACATATATATATATATACACATATATATATATATACACACATATATATATACATATATATATATATACACACATATATATATACATATGTATATATATATATATATATATACACACATATATATATACATACATATGTATGTGTATATATATATATATATATATATATATATATATATATATATATATATATATATATATATATACATACATATATACACATACATATGTATATATGTATATCTATCTATATATATACACTACCGTTCAAAAGTTTGGGGTCACCCAAACAATTTAGTGTTTTCCTGAAAAGTCCCACTTATTCACCACCATACGTTGTGAAATGAATAGAAAATAGAGTCAAGACATCGACAAGGTTAGAAATAATGATTTGTATTTGAAAATAAGATTTTTTTTACATCAAACTTTGCTTTCGTCAAAGAATCCTCCATTTGCAGCAATTACAGCATTGCAGACCTTTGGCATTCTAGCTGTTAATTTGTTGAGGTAATCTGGAGAAATTGCACCCCACGCTTCCAGAAGCAGCTCCCACAAGTTGGATTGGTTGGATGGGCACTTCTTGGTACCATACGGTCAAGCTGCTCCCACAACAGCTCAATGGGGTTCAGATCTGGTGACTGCGCTGGCCACTCCATTACCGATAGAATACCAGCTGCCTGCTTCTGCTCTAAATAGTTCTTGCACAATTTGGAGGTGTGTTTAGGGTCATTGTCCTGTTGTAGGATGAAATTGGCTCCAATCAAGCGCTGTCCACTGGGTATGGCATGGCGTTGCAAAATGGAGTGATAGCCTTCCTTATTCAGAATCCCTTTTACCCTGTACAAATCTCCCACCTTACCAGCACCAAAGCAACCCCAGACCATCATATTACCTCCACCATGCTTAACAGATGGCGTCAGGCATTCTTCCAGCATCTTTTCATTTGTTCTGCGTCTCACAAACGTTCTTCTTTGTGATCCAAACACCTCAAACTTGGATTCATCCGTCCACAACACTTTTTCCAGTCTTCCTCTGTCCAATGTCTGTGTTCTTTTGCCCATCTTAATCTTTTTCTTTTATTGGCCAGTCTCAGATATGGCTTTTTCTTTGCCACTCTGCCCTGAAGCCCAGAATCCCGCAGCCGCCTCTTCACTGTACATGTTGACACTGGTGTTTTGCGGGTACTATTTAATGAAGATGCCAGTTGGGGACCTGTGAGGCGTCTGTTTCTCAAACTAGAGACTCTAATGTACTTATCTTCTTGCTCAGTTGTGCAACGCGGCCTCCCACTTCTTTTTCTACTCTGGTTAGAGCCTGTTTGTGCTGTCCTCTGAAGGGAGTAGTACACACCGTTGTAGGAAATCTTCAATTTCTTAGCAATGTCTCGCATGGAATAGCCTTCATTTCTAAGGACAAGAATAGACTGTCGAGTTTCAGATGAAAGTTCTCTTTTTCTGGCCATTTTGAGCGTTTAATTGACCCCACAAATGTGATGCTCCAGAAACTCAATCTGCTCAAAGGAAGGTCAGTTTTGTAGCTTCTGTAACGACCTAAACTGTTTTCAGATGTGTGAACATGATTGCACAAGGGTTTTCTAATCATCAATTAGCCTTCTGAGCCAATGAGCAAACACATTGTACCATTAGAACACTGGAGTGATAGTTGCTGGAAATGGGCCTCTATACACCGATGTACATATTGCACCAAAACCAGACATTTGCAGCTAGAATAGTCATTTACCACATTAGCAATGTATAGAGTGTATTTCTTCAAAGTTAAGACTAGTTTAAAGTTATCTTCATTGAAAAGTACAGTGCTTTTCCTTCAAAAATAAGGACATTTCAATGTGACCCCAAACTTTTGAACGGTAGTGTATATATATATATATATATATATACACATACATATGTATATATGTATATCTATATATATATATATATATACACATACATATGTATATATGTATATCTATCTATATATATATAGATATACATACATATACATATACACATATGTATGTGTATATATATACATATGTATGTGTATATATATATATATATATATATATATATATAAATGCTGATTTCTGGAAATCTCTTTAGTTTCTTTATTGAAGCTGCTCATGTTTAAAGGTTCAACTCCATCTGGTGGAGAGACTCAGCAGCACAGAGGGGAGGTGCATGATGGGAAATGGAGGCTCCAACACCTCCCAGGTTTCTCCTGCTTCCTCTTTCTTTCTTCTCTTGAAGTTTTCTGCGTTTTTCTTCCTGTTGAGGAGTCGTGTTGTTTCTGATGTTGAAGGTCGTTGGTTGACCTTGTAGTGACCTTCCTCAACATTTAGCGTGTTGTTTCTGATGTTGAAGGTTCATTTTGGAAACACACGTGGGATTTTATGGCTTCTAATATTGGGTTTAATGATCGTATGTTGGTGTCAAAGTGTGTAAAAATACTCTACAATTTAATTAAAAAGCAACAACCTAAAGTCCCGTTGTCGTCGTCCATCTTTTGGTCTCGGTGTTGATGTGATGTTCTGTAGTGCATTGAGCTTTTATTTTGAAGGTTAGTGGTTCTCACAAGGACAGGAAAACCCTGAATTTAAAACACATAAAAGACATTTAATGCTCATTAGAGTGCAACGACAGTCGGTTTCCATCTGAGTCAAATCCTTGATGTGACCTCCAATGAGTCCGCTGCAGAATCAGGTTCCAGGTAATTACTGACCTTTAGAAATAAAAGTCTTATATATTAGCAAATTAAAAGAACTTAAAGAACTTTTATTTAGAAAAGTAGAATTTTGCAAAGAACTTTTATTTTGAAGCCAAACTATAGAAAACGGGCTTTTATTTAGAAAAATACATCTACACACACCCACATCTATACACACACCCACATCTATACACACACCCACATCTATACACACACCCACATACATACATACACACACCCACATACACACACACACCCACATACTCTTCAAACTTCAAATCATAGACCCGATTCCCTCAGGTAAACCTCTTCCTGGAAACAAGTCTTCAGCCTTACTTTTAGACAGCGTCGGAGCGTCTTCAGGTAAGCATTCCAGTCTTCAGGTAAGCATTCCAGCCTTCAGGTAAGCATTCCAGCCTTCAGGTAAGCATTCCAGCCTTCAGGAAAGCATTCCAGCCTTCAGGAAAGCATTCCAGCCTTCAGGTAAGCATTCCAGTCTTCAGGTAAGCATTCCAGTCTTCAGGTAAGCATTCCAGTCTTCAGGTAAGCATTCCAGTCTTCAGGTAAGCATTCCAGTCTTCAGGTAAGCATTCCAGCCTTCAGGTAAGCATTCCAGCCTTCAGGTAAGCATTCCAGCCTTCAGGAAAGCATTCCAGCCTTCAGGAAAGCATTCCAGCCTTCAGGTAAGCATTCCAGCCTTCAGGTAAGCATTCCAGCCTTCAGGTAAGCATTCCAGTCTTCAGGTAAGCATTCCAGCCTTCAGGTAAGCATTCCAGCCTTCAGGAAAGCATTCCAGCCTTCAGGTAAGCATTCCAGCCTTCAGGTAAGCATTCCAGTCTTCAGGTAAGCATTCCAGTCTTCAGGTAAGCATTCCAGTCTTCAGGTAAGCATTCCAGTCTTCAGGTAAGCATTCCAGCCTTCAGGTAAGTATTCCAGCCTTCAGGTAAGCATTCCAGCCTTCAGGTAAGCATTCCAGCCTTCAGGTAAGTATTCCAGTCTTCAGGTAAGTATTCCAGCCTTCAGGTAAGTATTCCAGTCTTTCAAGCCTTCACATGGAAAGTGCCGCTTCGATCGTCTGTAGCTCCTCTGAGAACACAACTTGAGCTTGTCTCCCCAAACTCTCCCCCACCAACTGTGTCTCTGGGCCTTAAAAAGCCCTTCAGCTCATCAGGCCCTGATTGGTCTCAGGTGTGTTGGGATGCCGTGTGCTTGAGGGGTGGAGTTTCCAACTCCACCAGCAGATGGTGCCAAAGCTGTCCGTGCCTGCAGCCATCTCAGGGGTACGTAGCGGCCCTCCAGAACGCAGCCTCTCGTTACATCACAATGCGTGTGTAGATGTGTGTGTAGATGTGTGTGTGGATGTGTGTGTAGATGTGTGTGCAGTTGTGTGTGTGTATATGCTTGTGTAGATGTGTGTGTAGATGTGATGTATATATAGGTGAATGGTTCCTGTATGATGTAAAAGAGCTTTATAAATACAGCACATTTACATCTACCATCTGTATCTGTTAGGTACTTGATGACTTGACCCTTGACCCTTGACCCTTGACCCTTGACAATTAATCAAATTTTAATCACGATCACGACTTTGACTTCCCACGATCAAATTTGCGTGATCGAGCGATTATTATTATGTGATCCAGGACGGTATATATAGTATAAAGGGGACCAGCTGCTGGGTCCTCCTGTGTGATCCAGGACGGTATATATAGTATAAAGGGGACCAGCTGCTGGGTCCTCCTGTGTGATCCAGGACGGTATATATAGTATAAAGGGGACCAGCTGCCGGGTCCTCCTGTGTGATCCAGGACGGTATATATAGTATAAAGGGGACCAGCTGCTGGGTCCTCCTGTGTGATCCAGGACGGTATATATAGTATAAAGGGGACCAGCTGCCGGGTCCTCCTGTGTGATCCAGGACGGTATATATAGTATAAAGGGGACCAGCTGCCGGGTCCTCCTGTGTGATCCAGGACGGTATATATAGTATAAAGGGGACCAGCTGCCGGGTCCTCCTGTGTGATCCAGGACTGGGATGATACGTTTTCGAGGACCATTCGGTTCTGCCGTGGTCATCGTCTTCGTTGTGTTCTCCTTCGCTCTCGTCACAGCAGTAGTCCTGGTCTCGGTCCTCTTCTGACGCAGACCCGCCACCGTCAGAGTCCCGATGGTGGTCGGGTTCGTTGCGGGCCTCTTGTACTTTCTCTTCTTCTCGTACTTGTACTTTCTCTTCTTCTCGTACTTGTACTTTCTCTTCTTGTATTAGTACTTTCTCTTCTTGTACTTGTACTTTCTCTTGTGGTACTAGTACTTTCTCTTGTGGTACTAGTACTTTCTCTTGTGGTACTAGTACTTCAGCGGGGACATTGCGAGCTCCAGATGCAGCTTCAGGTCCAGAGTCCAACGCCGGGCCGCTGACGTGGCACCGGGCTGCCGAACCGAGTGGACAAGAAACGTGGACCGGTGTCTACAGTGTGTGTGTGTGTGTGTGTGTGTGTGTCTGTGTGTGTTTGTGTCTGTGTGTGTCTGTGTGTGTGTGTGTCTGTGTGTGTGTGTGTGTGTGTGTTTGTGTCTGTGTGTGTCTGTGTGTGTGTGTGTCTGTGTGTGTGTGTGTGTGTGTGTGTCTGTGTGTGTCTGTGTGTGTCTGTGTGTGTCTGTGTGTGTGTGTCTGTGTGTGTTTGTGTCTGTGTGTGTTTGTGTCTGTGTGTGTGTCTGTGTGTGTGTGTGTGTGTCTGTGTGTCTGTGTGTGTGTGTGTCTGTGTGTGTGTGTGTGTGTGTGTGTCTGTGTGTGTGTGTGTGTGTGTGTGTGTGTGTGTTAAATCTATTTAGTAGACCGAGGTCGAGCATTTGGTTTTGTTTAATTTTATTTCCCCTTTCATACAATACAACACAAAATACAATCGCACTCTGTCCTTCGGGTCCCAGAGACCTGAAGGGCCAGGTCCACGGTAGTGGGGGGGATACGATTGAATACTGGCCCGGGTCCCCGAGACCTGAAGGCCGAGGCCACGGTAGTGGGGGGAATACGATTGAATACTGGCCCGGGTCCCAGAGACCTGAATGGACAGGTCCACGGTAGTAGACGTGACATGAATTGAAACCAACGTGGGTCCCCGGGACCCGATGGACAACACAAGGGTTAAAAACCCTTTCAGGTGTTCGTTAATAATACTAGAGCTCGACCGATGAAGGTTTCTATGGCTGATACGGGACAAATATTTGGTTATTTCAACATCCGATGTATCGGCCAATATATATTAAAAAATATGAATCCAGAAACACGTGAAAACACGGATTTCCCTAACATTAGTTATTTGTAGTTATTTGAGTTCTCACTAAATAATATGATTGTATTAGTTTAAAAATAAACTTAGAAAAAATCAACAAATGTGTTTGCATGTGTCGCTCCACCATTACATCAAACTCTGTCTGTTTCCATAGAAACGGAGAAGAAGAGGGAGACCTGGACATCACAGCTGTCAGCAGTGTGGCAAGTCCTTCACAACATCTGGACATTTAAAGACGCATCAGAGAGTTCACACTGCAGGGAAACCATACAGCTGTGATCAGTGTGGGAAAACCTTTTCTCAGAGTGGTCAACTTAAATCCCACCAACGCATTCACACTGGAGAGAAACCATACAGCTGTGATCAGTGTGGGGAAACCTTTTCTCTCAGTGGTAGTCTTAAAGACCACCAACGCATTCACACTGGAGAGAAACCGTACAGCTGTGATCAATGTGGGGCAGCTTTCAACTGTTTAGGAAGCTTGAAATCCCACAAACGCATTCACACTGGAGAGAAACCGTACTGGTGTGAACAATGTGGGAAAACCTTTTCTGTGGGTAGTAGTCTTAAAAGACACCAACGCATTCACACTGGAGAGAAACCATACAGCTGTGATCAATGCGGGGCAGCTTTCACAGCGTCGGATCCTCTTAAAGTCCACCGCCGTGTTCACACTGGAGAGAAGCCGTATTGGTGTGAACAATGTGGGAAAACCTTTTCTCAGAGTGGTAACCTTCAAATACACAAACTCAGTCACACCGCCTCCTCTTGAACATTTCTGAAGCCAAGCTGTTGTTAGAGTGGAGAGAGGGAACAAATACCATGAGTCAGGACGCTGTTTACTACCCCGATAACAACAGGGAGCAGTCCTAAGCCCAAGGAGCCCAGGTCCAGGACCACTTGCAGACACTAACCTGCTAAATATGGAAGGAGAAGGACGTGTGGAATCTGTCAGAGCTCATAACCCTGGGTGAAAAGAGCAGGTCAAGATGACAAGTGAAGTTGCCAATATTTGATCTGATCTTTAAAACAGTTTGGTCTTGTGTTGTGGAACTGAATGTTATTAACAATGTTTTTGGATATATTACTGTTCATATTTCACTTCATTACTTCATGTTTTCATGTGTTTGTTGAATATAGTGAGTTTATTTTTCCATCCTAACATACTCAACATATTATACTATGTCTTAGTTGACTTTTTGACATATTAAACTATGACTTTGTTGACTTTTGTCGAGGGGGGGCCAGGGAGTCTTGACCCCGTCATAATACTTAACTTTAAACCTTTCTGAGTTTTTAGCTTGCGTCGTGTAACTGAATGTTATTACCAGAGTACACATCAAGAGGTGGAGTTGTTCTTGGATATTTGATGTTTTTATTCATATTTTACTTTATTACTTCACGTGTTCACGTATTCTGTTGAATATTGTTTCTTTGTGAGTTTATTTTCCACATTTAGAATGAAATACTAGTGTTAAGAATAGAAACCCATGATGTTCTACACCAGTCTGAAATAAAAGGCCTAACAGGACCAGCTGCCCCCCCTCACTTTGTGTTCTTTTCTGATATGATGTCATATTAATCCCATATTGGTTAAATAAACTCACGTTGACGTTAAAGTCAAGTTAAGCTGTACAAGATCTGGTGTGTTAGTTATGTTTCAGAGGGACCAGGAATTAGACCGGGCCCAGAGTTTTCTTCAAGGAAGAGACCGAGAAGTAAGATCCAGCTCCTCCACACCCCCCCCATGTTACCACATCCAAACTTCGCAGCACAAACCAACAGTCTACAGCCTGGTACCAGAACAGTCTGGGTCTCTATATCTAATGTCGCCCTCCATGACAACTGACCTGGGGAGGAGGTCTTATATAACCCACCTGGTCAGGTGATGTTGAGGCTTAAAGCTGCGTACTGTCACCATCTACACAAGATCAGGTATTTTGGTTTGGAGACCTGCAGTTTAAATGTAACCAAGTCTCCTGCATCACAGATACATGTCTGGTGTTCTAAATCAGTTCAATATTCAGTGAGAAATGATGATTTTAATAGTGGATAAACCTCCTGCCTTCATAGACACACGTGCATCAGGAGGTGGCCAACTCTGTAAAATCCTATATATATATATATATATATATAT